>CM062085.1:18154761-18350675 GCA_031163375.1 Conogethes punctiferalis
TTCCTACGTATTTCTAGACTGTTTATGATGCTTGGGGAAATGTGCAAATGTTTATTAGGTAGTTTAAATTTATAGGTTAACTCTACATTCCCAATGGCTTGACAATTTGTTCAGTATCTATGTCAATTTGCACAAAATGTTAATATCATGTTGCGGTATCATTGGGCAGTATTGCACTATGTTTCGTCCAAATTCTGTCAACATATTGTTCACTGTCTGTCAACATATAATTGTATTCCTTGTTTTGACAGGATATAGCAATAAAATATACAAAAACTAGCAATTTCTTGACAGTAAACCAGTAACAGTTGTTTTCTGCTGCAAGTTCCAAGCTACGGAACTTCTTCTTGGGCTCTATATTCCGCAAGACAACCAACTTCCATATGATCAAGACGAGTATGAACCGGTATTTTCTGGGTAAGCGCGCTACAACGTTAGCTTCATCACTTAACATCAGACGAATTGTGGCAAATACAAACTTATGACGAATAAAAAAATCCCGAACTTGGCGATTGCCGCGCCGATAAAACCACTACCAACCTGATATAAAAAGCATTGCAAATTCTAATACCAATGCCTATACAGAACATTTGCTACAACAACTCTCCCGGCACAGTTGTGAACTCCCAAGCCCTGGGGCACACACCACTACAAACTTGTAGATATTCAATAACTTGTTCACTTGTTTCGCTTACCGGCGCTGATTGAACATGTTTGTTACCGAATACATATCGGAACTTTTGGCTCGGCACTTGTAATTAAATGTATGTGAACAGTTGTGAATTGTTAGGACTTCTGTGATAAAGGATCTTCACTAGACTCTAATATGCCAAATAATAATTATGCTTAAATTTAGGCATATATTGTGCGTTATTAAATTTAGTATTTTATCAGGCAATTTATATTGTGCAAATATCATATCTATGCTCAATAATTGTATGCAATGTGTGTATACGTGTGTGTTGGTGTGTCTGAGTGATTTTCCGAATATTTATGCTTGCGTGCCTAAATGTAAAGTTAATGTGTGAAATAAATAAATAAATAAATAACCCAAGACATGCCACGCTGGGCCACACAGCGCCACCTAGCCCCAAACTAAGCCGAAGCTTGTACTATGGGTACTAGACAACTGATAAACTTACTTAGATACATTTTTTTTTGTAAATAAATACATATTATACATAGAAAACACCCAGACCAATACAAACAGACATGTTCATGAACACAAAATGTTTGTACTGTTTGAAATATATAAAATATCAATGAAATATAATATAATTAAGTAACATTTAGTTGATCGTGTTTCTATTACGGAGAGATCATTCTAAACTCATCATCAGCCTTTCGCAGGTGAAGGTGCCTAGTAGCTAAAAGGTGATCCCCTACATCCCCTTTAAAAGTTATGTTTACTTTTTAATGTCAACATTGAAACATGGCGGACAATCACGAATGTCATCATGTTGATTTACAACCTCACCACTTGCGCCCGAGTGTGTAACGAGCTGTTAATTTGTCGAAAGCATAATCGCACACGCCGTTGACATATTTACGCCTGTGTGGTGGAATTAACTTGTAAATACTTGGTATGTGAATTTATTTAAGTAAGTTAAGGTGAAAAATTTACTGAACTTAAGTGAAATTATTTCATTTCAGGAGATGGGATGTAAGGGAGTGGTCTATCATATTTCCGCTCCAAGCCTACCTCACCTGCCCGTGATACATCCTACCGAATAACAAACGAGGCGCTGCTATACATAGGTACAGTACACTGGATGTTTGTAGACTGATATTAATGAATTAAATAATGTAAGTCGCATAAAAAACAATCCTTGTCAAAAAAAAACAAATCTCGCAACTCAGTTGTTCTACCGTAAAAAGTTGTGATATCCATGTAATACCAAGTCGGTAATTAATTTATACAGTCCCTAGTTAAGAGACCTTCTCTCTTAATTTTTTGCGTATTTAACAAACCTAACAACATGTGGCAACTGACAGCTTACTAACCAGTTACTTGCCACAGTTGTCACAGCGATTTGGGCTTCTCTTTCGCTTTCCATCAGGCGTAGGGAAGCCATTATGTCGAGCTATTATAAAGAAAAAAAAAACATCTTACAGTGACCATATCATATCAATATTAAAAGTCTTTAACGTTTGGAATAAATACATTGACTCGGCTCTAAAACGAAGTTTTAGGGGGTTAAAATGGCCTGATCTACTTCGCGAAAAGGATGATAGGCCGTGCGGCTTTTTTGCTCGACTTGGCGGGGGCACTGCCGTGCCCCCAGATAGTTCTTTAGAAAAGGAAGTTATTTATAAGAAACCCATTTTTGGTGTCACCAAATGAAAAACTTATTTAACAAAATAAAATAAAAAAGCAAACCCATAACGAACAACAATAAATTAACATCAAAGCCAGCTGTCCAATTCTTTTTCCATTTTTTAAACAGCCAAGTGAACGGCATGTCAATATTTCCTGCCCACCGTTTAACAGCCCGTAATTCCCTCATAATCTCAGACATAATCTGAAACATAATTATTTGATACAAAATTATTGCTCAACGACTTTTAATGATAGCTTTTCTACCGAGATTGTAGGGCCCACGTGACTGCCATGGTAATTTGAAGGTTCACGTTTCATTATAACCGATTTCAAACCTTAAATGTTTAAAAATAAGGATTAAACTTATAATTAGTGGCCGAGGGGCATTTTTTTTATAGAAAAGTTTAGAGCGATTAGTCGGAACGCTTGTTGAATTTCGACTTCAAATTTTAGCTTCAAAAATAGAAGTGCTGATTTTCAATTGAAATGATTTTCATTTTTTTTAAAGAATTTCATGTGTGCCAGCCAGTATTTGAAAAAAGAACATCAACATTCGTAGTACAATACGATAAGTACGTAAAACATTTAAAAATAAACTAACAAACTTTTTGAAAATTGAACATACAAATGAAATTGGTTTAAAATATGTTTTTTTTTTAATAAAACAAAATATCAGACAATATCACCTAAACGTACCAAATAGCTTGAGTTTTTGGGTTATGAGTATCAGAACAACCAACGTACCGCAAATATTACCTAAATACTAACAGAAATATCCAGACATGGAACAAACACAAATCACTACTCAAATCACAACTCACTACCAAAATGCGCCATTGAGCCAGTCAAAATGAAGTCATGTACCTACCTGTGATTTTTTTTATAATAGCTCGACATAATGGCTTCCCTACGCCTGATGGAAAGCGAAAGAGAAGCCTAAGCGCTGTGACAACTGGCAAGTAACTGGTTAAATAAATGATAAAGATCACTGTAGATCACTAACTAACATAAAAAAATGCATAATAAACACATTTTAAGCCAGTGATAGTTTAATTTACAAATACATACAAGTAATTTGTATTACAAAGCTTGAAGTAAAACTAAATAAAAAATCTGTCAAGCTAACAAATAGATCATTACAAAAAGGATGTGTAAAAAGGCAAGTTATTATGAACGGTCGACCACAAAACATAATTTCAAAGGGTGACAAGAAGTGTAGCCATGAGTTTAGTTTTTTGAGGGATTACTTTTGGGTAAATTTGTAACGAAATTCATAATAGCAAATTATTATACAAAACTATATTGTATACCTACAGTAAAATTATAAGTTAAGTAGAATTATAAAGTAGGAAAGAATTACAATTAACAATGACAATGCGAAAAAATATATTTAGAGGCCTTGATGAATTACTATGAGGTCTCGGGATCGAATCCCGGTTAGGCCAAAAACTGTTCAGATTCGATAAGTTAACGATGATAGGCCTCAATGTGTGAGAGAGTCTTATGCTTGGTCCCTTTTCCATACTGTCGATTTTGTCGTCCCATTATCTTGTAAGAGAACACATATTCACGATAATTTTGCTTACATGGGAGGTTTGTTCGTAAGATACATATAGAGATTGGCCGTTGTAGTCGACTTTGAAATTGTTTATGACCCCAAATGTTGTGTATAATAATAAAAAATATAATACAAAGAAAGGCAAAATGCATGTACATACATTATTAGATAAAACCTCATTTACAATTCGTCGGTGTACTGGCCACCACGAATTGTACATAATGAAAAATATATTGTTTGAGTATGGTTGCCATAGCAACGTGAAAATACAAACATACGTTTTTGTAAGGACTTTTGAGTTCAATTGCGACAGATCTCCATTGTGTTAATACATTGGCATTTATAAGTTCATTAAAATTAATAAATAAGTTCATAGTTCAAGAAGTATTGGATTTAATTTAATACCTACTTCCCCAAGTTCATCCAGAGCAACAGACCATAAAATCTGTATTGGGGATTTTGGGTTCGTTTTTCTACTACAAAGATAAATGAGTAAAACGAGACATGTAATAGAAAATAAACAATAAAATAATAGGTTTTAGCACTACTAAAAAAACAATTTTAAGTAGTTATAGATAGAGAGAGTAGATACAGAAGTATCTTTTGTCCAAAACGAATGCAATCCTGTACTGTCTCACAAATTCCCTAAACTAACCAAACGCGTAGTCACCATAGTAGCGTCCCTTCTTATCCATCAAGCGGGGCCATTACATTTTTAATTTATTTTTAACTCGGCCCGAGGGCGATATTAATATTTTTCAAACAGTTTTTAAACCATATTATTAGGATCGGGCGAACTTTTTCTCGGAAAGATATGAGTATATGAAGAAACTTCGTAAGTATGTTGCTCGGATGACCTCATTATTATAATATTTTTGCTAGCTTACTCATAAATAACCTAGTTCAATCTACTTCTACTAGCAATATGAATCTGAAAGTTTGTTTGAATGGATGGATATTTGTTACTATTTCACGTGAAAACTACTAATTTTATACACGCGTGCAAAGTCGCAGGTTTCAGCTAGTAAATTTTAATACCATATGAAAGCTTAGCAATTTATATAGCTGTGCCATTAGGTTTTTATTCATCATCATCAGCCTGTTGCAGTCCATTGCTGGACACAGACATAGTAAGATTCTGCCTTCTAAGCCAAGGATTGTGGGTTCGATTCCCGAACAATACAAACATTTGTGTTCATGAACATGTCTGTTTGTATTGGTCTGGGTGTTAGCTATGTATACGTAATATGTACCTATTTATCAGTTGTCTAGTACCCATTGTAAGAGGCTGCTACCTGTCATCTTTTTACTCCAAGCCACGCTCACTTATCTGTAAGTAGTGCATCCTGCTAAATGACAAAAGGGCGGGCAGCAGCGTCACCAGAGCGAGAAGTTACGCCCTGCGATAGCCAATCCGCCTGCCCAGCGTGGCGATTAGGAGTAAGGCCTCCAGATATTTGCCCAGGGTGGCGAACTACTGGAGAGGCCTATGTCCAGCAGTGGACCACAATAGACCGATGATGATGATGATAAACTATTTTCTCTTAAATTGTATCACAAAAATAGCATTTCCTTCTTCTGCATACTCATATCAACTTTCATGTTTACACTTTCCATCGCTACGCGTCATTTTATTCAAATTTATTACTATTGAAGTTTCCTGTATGTCTGTCCGTGTCATTAATTAAGGAACAGTCATAACAAATCAAAGAGTTGATTATTTAGATCATGATTATTTTTGAAACAAAATTATTTTGATGATATATAGGGATTTTTGTACAGATTTATCGTGTTGGTTAATATAACATTAATTTTAACAAGACTGTCGTGTTGATTTGGATTATGGTCATTAATTAAAAGAAGATTTTGGTATTTTTTTTATTGTAGCAATATATAATGGCTTCCTACGCCTGATGGAAACCGAAAGAGATGCCTCTGCTGCTGTGACAACGGACAAGTAACTGGTCAGTATCCTGTCAGTTGCCAACACCATGTCGGTCCGACCCTAACCCCCACGAGCTCAGGAAACCCTACTCACTGGCAGAAACACGACCCGGAGGTCATTTTGCTGCGGTATTCTATAGGGTAGAGGTCCTTCCTCAGACGAGCGGCTCAATTCAAGCGAAGATTCGCTATGCCCTACCTCTCTTTCTATAGGGTGGAGATCCTTCCCCGGATGGGCGGCTCAATTGGAGCGAAGATTCGCTATGCCTTACCCCTCTTTCTATAGGGTGGAGGTCCTTCCTCGAAGGGGCGGCTCAATTCAAGCGAAGATTCGCTATGCCCTACCTCTCTTTCTATAGGATGGAGGTCCTTCTCCAAACGGGCAGCTCAATAATTCGAGCGAAGATTCGCTATACACTACATCTCTTACGACATCCGCAGGAAGAAATGGGGTGATATTCTGAGCTGCTAGGATAAGTTATTAAAAGATATTATTTCAAGCCAAGCATTAATAATTATATAAGGCACTCCATTTACACGCGACGCAGTATGCCCTATTCTGCCTCCGATGTGCGCTCCAGGAGCCTGAGTGACGTCACCTAATCTACGCAATCACTCCACTGATGGCGCTAAACGACGGCCGGCACTGTCCTGGTCTTAACTCCCGGATAGCGATTAGGTAATATTCCGTGCGATGATGATAAACACTAGAAATCATTGCCCTATATCATTTTAAGGGTGTTGTAAGGAGCTTAATGGTTCTTGAAAGAAAATACAGGCATCTGCCTGGCTGGTGGCAAATCGATTACCAAGAAGCAGTATCATGAAATTTAAGGGGACGACCTATCACCTTTTCGCTGTAAGCCATCCTCACCTGCCCGTGGTGCATCCTGCCGAACAACAAACGAGGCTCTGGCAAACCGACTGGTGGGGGTAAAACCATCACAATAGAAGGTATAGCTAAATACCATAGGCCGATGACGGGCAGCAGCGTCCCAGGAGCATGAAGCTACGCTCTGCGATCGCCAACCCGCCTGCCCAGCGTGGCGATTATGGGTATATCCTCCAGAAGTTTGCCCTAGGTAGCGAACAACTGGAGAGGCCTATGTCCAGCAGTGGACTGCAATAGGCTGATGATGATGATGAGTATCATCTTTCGAATTAAAGCATTAAAAATGCGACGACGTTATTTTGACATTACAACTCTAGTGGTCCGAGTTTTGACATTTTTATTGAGGTTATAGAAAAGTTTTTAATCGCCAACAGCATACTAAAAACAAGTTATTCACGAGAGAATTTACTTAACCCTCTATGCACTTCCTTACTTCGCTGACTCAGCGAACCGAAGTAGATTCTTATGATCTTGTCTTAACCCTCTATGAACGCTCAAAGATAATTAATTTCAATTTCATAATACTTTTAAATGATAAAAAGAAATTAAAAGCGCCTTCATTTGTCTTTAAAATTTTATTCACCATTCATTTCATCTCGGTCGACCCAATTCAGGACCACTAATAAAAACTCCTTTAAAATACTACTTACAGCCTCGTCATCAACTTCATAATAGCGGGAGCAGGCGACAAGATTCAAAAGTTGGAAGTTGGAGCTAATTGAAAAATAAATGTGGCAGAGAGGACCCGCTCCTATTAGTGCTGATTGTGATTAATTGTCGGTAATGACGCTCTGCCGAGGCGGGGTTTACACGGCGCTACTTGTGAGTATGTATCTGTGACGAGTCTTGAAAAGATGGTTGTGGATAACCCAAGACATGCCACGCTTGGGGCTAGGTGGCGCTGTGTGGCCCACACAGAGCCACCTAGCCCCAAATTAAGCCGAAACTTGTACTATGGGTACTAGACAACTGATAAACTTACATATTTTCGTCGAATTGACCTCCGGTTCGTATTCCTGCCGGTAAGTAGGGTTTCCGAAGCTCGTGGGGGGTTGGGGTTGGGCCGGCATGGCGGTGGCAACTGACAGGTAACTGACCAGTTACTTGCACCGTGACTTGGGCTTCTCTTTCGTTTCCATCAGGCGTAGGGATTATGTCAAGCTACTATAAAAAAAAACTTTAAACCTCGCTTAAAAACACACACAAAAATACGGCAAAGTATGGAGGCGTTCAAGGTGAAACGTCTTTTGCAACCGTCCCACTTAAGCGACACATTCGTGTAATATACCCTTCAACCTCTGCCGTCCTCTGCTGCACGTCAAGAATAACCATCCCGATTAACATGACCCCTTAGAGCGGCCGTACACGGACAGATAGTTGACCGCGACTGCGCGGTAAACTATCCATTCATACGCTGCCTTACAGAGGATTGTTCGAGCAGTCGGGACCGGTTTTAAAGCTCACTGCGCGGGCGCGGGTTGAAACAGTCGGTCTCAATTGCTTGAAGCAGTTCGTGTACCGCCGGGCTTAGATCAACATAATGTTTAAAATTTCCAGAAGAGTAGGTAGATACTATCAAAGACATACAAAATCGAGTACTTTCAATAATAAATTCCCGAATGCATCGGGCCATGTAAACCGCTCTCCACATCAATCCATCATATCTGCCCGACGCTGCATACAGTTATCTTGACTGATAGTTCGAAGCGCGTTTTAATTCAAACCTTTATACTGTTCTACATTTACTCAGCATTTATTTCTCACTATTATTCCATCACTTTCGTTTTAAATAATTTGTAGCGTGGTGTTGTTATTTTATTTTGTGTTTATTTTTTATTTTTATATCACATTTTAATTTTCTTTGAGCCCGGTTTTCTTCCCTTTTTCTTTTTCCCGTTCTTAATAGTAGGGGAGCCCGGGATGCTAAATCGGGATTTACTCGAGCACTATAGAGACCTATTCGATTGCGAAGCTTAGATAATTAGAAGAAAAAAATGTTATATAATATATACACTTTCATTGGTGGGGGAAGCGGCTATAAATTTTCAAAAATGTAAAAAAAAACCGATGCATGGACATACTGGAGCGCGTCAGATATTGATAGCATAAATGTTTTACGTATTTTGGAAGATGTACGTATGTTAATCTGATTGTTTCCATGGTGGGGGTAGTCATACGTAAGGGTTGAAATCGATAAAAAAAAAAACTTAATCGAGCGCGTCAGATTTTCTAAGGGGGTGTTAAGTGAACCTAAAAAAAAGCGCTTATATAATAATCTGACGATTTGGATGTGACCCAAACTCGCGGCCATTTTTAAACTGTGTAAAAAAAAATCGCCATTTTGAAATACTCGAGCGCGTCAGATTAAGATATATATGGTTCATCTATATACCCTAGACGTGCTGTCTCATAATCTGACGATTATCTAGAGGGATTCGCCTAATCTGACAATTGAAAATTTTTTTTTATTATTTTTTCAAATCTTTGGCGTCATGGCGTCATGGCAACAGAAACCAGAGTGGGGACGGAGTGAGAGAGTCATAGATAGAGAAAAAGTGAGAGAGGAATAGAAACGCGGAGTGGGGAATACAGGGATTACGTAGCTGCACGCATTAAACTTTATTAATTAGTTTTCCTTACTTCGGCTTATGGAAATCGTCAGATTATATATTTTTTGTGAACGTTGAATTATTTCCTTCAAAATAAAAAAAAATTTAGCCACGCTCGAGAAAGTCGAGATGACGTTTTTTTTTTACAAGTTTGTAACCCAGTAACTTTTTATCGACAATCGGAAATTGTCAGATTAGTGGAATATATACTTTTTAGCATGTAACTAACTCACCCTACCTTAATCTGACGCGCTCAAGAATTTCTGATGATCAACTTTTTTTTACTAATCTGATCCTTTATCCTTGACGGGCGGCCGCATTTACGGGACTCATGTTTGTTGGAAGTATTTAATCGGGTACAAGGTATCTCCCTATATGTTAATCTGCCGCGCTTTAGTAACTCCCGAAATCCCCCCTTGGGCTCCCCTACCATAACCACATCCGAAATTCATTTAACTGTGGTCTTCTATAAGGTGGAGATAATTCTCCGTGCAGCGACTCAATTTGAACAAAGATTCGATATTGCCTACCTCTCTTAAAATTTTAGAAAAATTATAAACAAGCTTATCCCCGATAACATGACACTAACAAAACACCTCTCTCCTCCAAAACCTAAACAAATTAACAACGCAGTCTAAAGTCCCCTGCTCTCAATAGCCGCCAACCTAATCTGACTCCCAGACATCAGAATATCTAAAAGTCCGTCCCCAAACAAAGGCCAATCGCAGTCCATTCGCCGGTCTAGACTAGACCGATCGGGCTGTATTACCTACCGCTCCAATTGTCTATGCAACTTTACGCTCCGGTTTGACGGCGAATATAAAGTTGGCATTTTATCTGTTTGTTTAAATGCTTGGGGTCTTCGTTCGATTAGGACATTGATTACTATGAAACTATACATGTTTACACAAATACAATTTAACAATAGAAAATGTAATTTGAACCTTCAAGCTACACATTTCTCACAAGACTGGCTCGGTGGCCCAATTGCCCTGCCTTCTGCTGAACCAAGGGTCGTGGGTTCGATTCCCACCCGGGACAAACATTCGTGTGTAGAACACTTGTGTTTGTTCCGTGTCTGGGTGTTTATAAATAATATCAATCATAATTTGTTTGTTGGTATGTGAAATAGTTAAATATGCTATTATGGCTAAAAATTGTAATTAGTCCGTATTTTAGCTTATTCAAAAATAAAAGACACGTATTTTTCCTTTTTTCATTCAAAAAAACAATAGCAAAGATATAAGGCATCAAAAGTTAGGAGTGGGACTTTGACTTTGACGTCACTCGCTCCCGTAAAAATGCCTTACCGAGTGATGTCACGCGTAATTGCAACGGGCTGTAACTTTGTAATTTTTAGTCTAATTTACAAATTAAAAAATATGTGTCATTTTTGAATAAGCTAAAAGAAGGACTAATTAAAATTTTTAGCCATAATAGCCTATTGTTGGTAGGTTTTAGGAAGAAAAGTTTGTCACATTAAAGTATGAAAATGTGATAATATTAATATACATTACTATATTAAGTACTTAGGTATATAAAGATTGCTTCAGGATAGAGCCAAAATATAAATATCTCCGCAATTTTTTTTCCACTTAATCAAAAATATTAATTAATCCTTAAAAAAGCAATTACAAACAATCAATCATAATGCAAACTTGCAACACCAACTTTATACGAAGGGGATCCGCAGATAATTTAAAAATTCCCCTCCTAGCCGGATCGCTTTGTTTTAAAAACTGTTGTAATTTGCAACACTCCCATCTTCGAATCCTCGTCGAGCCTCTAAGGCGGCAATTTTGTCAACTTTGCATCACACCCCCTCCCCTACCCCCAAAGTCCTGCTGTTGCAGTTATGCCTATTCTTTAAATGACTCATCATCAAAATTTACTGTTTGTTTCGCTAAAACTTTTGAACCCTTAAATAAGGTTTAAGAAAAAAAAGGAAGCGGAATGTAATAATAATAATAATAATAACCAAAAAGCAGTAATTTTAAATACGTGCAGGATAGTCCGGAAATTTCTACAGATCGACGCTCAGCTCGCCATAAACTCCACCACACACACGGACACTACAATAAACATTTCTCCCACCTGAAGTATACTTGGCTTAGGCCCGTATACTCAGTAATCCAGTATCCTAAAGATGCTGAGAAATACAATGTTTTAAAAATAATAATAATAATAATAATAAATCATTTATTCAGTAAACAGGTATTTTTACATAATAATAGTGGCTGGTGCCCCCTTTTAAGCTTATGAAAGCCTGTGGCAGGGCGCACCGCTCCTCAGTAACACTTACATACACTATGCTGATTTATTATAATAGATAAAAATAGACAGATTCCAATATGACTACTCATATATCTACATATAAATACTAATTTAATTTTTTGTTTTTATGAATGTGGGATTTTTATAACCCAAAACATGCCACGCTGGGCCACACATCGCCATCTAGCCTCAAACTAACCGAAGCTTGTACTATGGATACTAGACAACTGATAAACTACTTAAATACTTTTGTTTTTGTAAATAAATACATAGAAAATACCCAGAAATTCAAATTTAATTAAATAAATATCTAGTAGCACATTGTCTCATCATTATTACCCATCTTAATCTTAACTAATATTATAAAGCTGAAGAGTTTGTTTGTTTGTTTGAACGCGCTAATCTCAGGAACTACTGGTCCGAATCGAAAAATTCTTTTTGTGTTGAATCTTAACTAATATTATAAGGCTGAAGAGTTTGTTTGTCTGTTTGAACGCGCTAATCTCAGGAACTACTGGTCCGAATCGAAAAATTATTTTTGTGTTGAATAGACCATATATCGAGGAAGGCTTTAGGCTATATCACATCACGCTGCAACTATTAAGAGCGAAGAAATAATGGAAAATGTAAAAAAAAAACGGGGAAAAATAACTATTCCACGCGGACGAAGTCGCGAGCACAGCTAGTAGTAAATAATCAGTCGAGAATCAGTTTCTCCTTTTATGTATTTAAATATACTCGTTATGCCCTATAATATGATAACGACAACCTAGCACTGATACATTGCAAGCCGCCCGCTTATAACTTAGACCAAACGCTCAGTTGTCATTCTTATCCCCTTAACATTACTCGGCGTTTCGCTTAGACACGATTGTTAAGAGAAATTTTAATTAAGCTTAGATTTCTGAATTTAAACGCGAAGTAATTGTTTCTGCATCGTTAAATTAACGTCTTATTTATGTCAATTTTGATGCGAAATGTTATGATTACACTGCGATTTCGCTCCGGGCCACCGCAATATACCTACGTAATATGAAGTTAATTTTATACTATCTCTACCAATGAGGTTGAAAATTGAAAATTCATAATTATGTATTCAAACTTCTTACTGAAGGGAAAAATTATCAACAAATCTGCAAACTTGTGAAGAAATTAAGAGATAATTATGAGAGGTAGGGCATAGCGAATCATCGCTCGAATACGGATGATGACAAGGTATGAAAATGAAGAAAATAATTAGTCCGTCTCTTAGATAATAAAAAAATATAAGACCCGTATTTTTTGTTTTGTCGAAATAACAAGAAAATACTTAGATATAGCGCATTAAAGTTACGGAGTGGGGGCTAACTACGTCACGTTAGAGTATAGGTATTTTGTACTCTAACGTGACGTCATGTGACATTTAAAATCAATGTATCTTCGTAAGTTTTTGAACAAGAGGCAAAATAAAAAATACGTATCCAATATTTTTCATTAATCTATCTGATGGACATTAAATTATTTTTTAGTCATCATCCCAATTGAGCCGCCCGTCCGGGGAAGGACCTCCACCCTATAGAATACCGCAGCAAAATCACCTCTGGGTCGTGTTTTTGCCGGTGAGTAGGGTTTCCAGAGCTCATGGGGGGTTAGGGTTGGGTCGGTATGGCAGTGGTAACGACCAGTTACTTACCAGTTGTCACAGTGGCATGGCCTTCTCTTTCGCTTTCCATCAGGCGTAGGGAAGCCATTATGTCGAGCCACTATAAAAAAAAGAATTTCTAGAAAATTTTCGTGTGGTTGAGTGGTTAGAATAGGACCATCCCATCTCATCCCGTGGGTGTCATAGAATACCACTAAGGGAATATCAGGAATTACCTGGATTCAAATAAAACCTATCGCTATCACCAACCCACCTGCCAAGCGCGATCATCATCATCAGCCTATTGCAGTCCACTGCTGGACATAGGCTTCTTCAGTTGCTCGTCACCTAGGGCAAACATCTGGAGGATATACCCATAATCGCCACACTGGGCAGGCGGGTTGGCGAACGCAGGGCATAGCTTCTCGCTCCGGTGACCTAAGGTCATTGGCCTAAGGTATTCAATCATGATGATACCGCCACCAATCGGTTGCCAGAGCCTCGTTTGTTGACACATTTAGAGCGAACGGGGATGACATAATTGCGCTGCGCAGCGCAACGCTACCCATCTCTACTTGATGCAATAAAGTGTTTTGCACCAACTAGAGATGTCTTTTGTCCATTCAAAGATATCTTACACCGAACGGAACGCCGCCTCTACACCATAAACCCTAGCCTATAAATATTCCGTTTCAAACAAAATTCTCCAAAATTAACACCATACCGGGAGACAAAGCATCAATTCCGAAATAATTAAAGAAACGATTAGAGAGTTTCTGCTCTCTGGGCCCAAACTTGTTAGCTAGATAGGGGTGCCTCTCGCAATAAACTTGGCTCAGGAATTTCATTAGTTTCGTTCAATAAATTAAGAGGTTATGCTCGCGTGTGTCGGCCCTGCTATTACCTCGTCTGCGAGGTGTAATGAAGAACTGTGGAGAGGTGCGAAGGGGCGATGTGGTATTGCGTTACCTCTTTTTCCTTTGATGATAATTCTCTTTAATAGACTTTGAATGTGTAGTTTTGAATGAGTAATAATAAAACTCTCACTAGAGAGTAACTTTCACGAGTAATTGCCTTTTTTGCCATGGTCACTCCTAGTATTGTATTAGTGTAAACACTTTGAAGCTCTAGCCATAATCGCTAGAGTAGGCGGGTAGGCATATACAGGCAGGGCAGTAGTATTTACGGAGCGAAAAGCTACGCGCTGCGATCGACAACCTGCCTGCCTAGCGTGGCGATTATGGGTAAAGCAGATGACGTGTTGTGCCAAAATGGCTAACAACTGGAGAGGCTTATGTCCAGCAGTGGACTGGGATAGGCTGATGACGATGATGATGAGGTTTAATGTTCCGCAGTGGACGTTCGCAGGATGATGAAGTGTTCTTTATACCGCAAAGCTAACAAGCGCATCGCTATTCAAGGCTTTGTGGCTACTAACTGGAGAGGCTTATGTTCAGCAGTAGACTGGGATAGGCTGGTAACGATGATGATGAGGCCTATGTCCAGCAGTGGACGTTCGCAGTATGATGAAGTGTTCTTTATACCGAAAAGCTGACAAGCGCGTCGCGTTTCATGGCTCTGTGGCTACCAACTGGAGAGACTTGTGTCCAGTGAACTGGGATAGGCTGATGACGATGATGATGAGGCCTATGTCCAGCAGTGGACGTTCGCAGGATTATGAAGTGTTCTTTATACCGCAAAGCTGACAAGCGCGTCGCGTTTCTTGGTTCGCAGTCGCAAAGTTGGTCATAAGCGCCGGCTCCATGTTATTGCCGTTCATGAACCGACCCAACATTTTTATAACTGCTGACAGTTTGCATTCCGTACAGAGCTAATGAGCTAACGCTATGCACTTACTCTAATGTTAACCTGATAACAATGACAGGATCTTTTTGTAGTCGAAGCTCGAGTTAATTTGTCTGTCAAACTGCGTGACTGTCGAATCGCTTTTCTGTCGAACTACGTATCTATCGAACTACATAACATGTGTCGAACTACGTATCTGTCAAACTGATTAGCGTAGAACTAACTGAATAAGATTCTGTTCTGTAGTCTGATTAATATACATAAAGATGCTCGAACTCGACGAGATATGCCCGAAATGTTGCATTTAATCGAAATAAACCACCATTTTTAATTAAAGTGATAAAATTATAACATTTTTTCGTATTAGTCAGGTATTTACTAACATTCGTTTTTAATTTTAACTAAAAAAGAGAGAAAAAGATAGCTACCTATTGAATTAAAGCAAAAAGTCCCAATTAGCATATATTTGAGGCTTCACGATATGCTCGTAACGTATAAGATTCCATGTTAATTACATAGCTTTGACCTAATTAGATTTCTGCGAGATTTTCAACGTGAATTTCTAACCATTTAGCATTTAGTAGAATTACCTAAGATTTTCCAGCATTGGAAAGCATCAGAAAGTTAGCAGTGATACTGCTATCAAAGTGAAGTAGGTACCTACGTTAAACCTATCTTGGATCTTTCTTTCGATCATGTCGAACCATCGTCCCATCATCCCTTGTGTTTGAGCAGATACTTGACTTCTGCGTTGGCTAGCCTCCTTTGAGCTCTTTTACGAGATAGGGGGCAGACGAGCAACGGTTCACCTGATGGTAAGTTATAACCGCCGCCCATGTACATATGCAACATCAGGAGTTACAACCGCTGCCAGCGTTTAAGAAATGCGCTTTTCTTGAAGATTTAAGGGTCGCATCGGCCCCGAAATACGGTTGGCGACAAAGCAATTCATAGATTGGCTGCTTTGGCCGAAATTAAACCGATACTATTTAGTTTGTCTAATAAAAAAAGAACAAAAATAATAATAAAAATAAAAAAATAATGTTTCCAATTCTGATATTTTTGTCTCTTTTTTAAGCCAACAAGTAATTTGATTTTCGGAGGCGTAAAAAGTCTTTCAAACACATGTATTAACTAACTACACCCAAC
Organism: Conogethes punctiferalis; assembly: GCA_031163375.1. Lineage (NCBI taxonomy): Eukaryota > Metazoa > Arthropoda > Insecta > Lepidoptera > Crambidae > Conogethes > Conogethes punctiferalis. The sequence goes on from CM062085.1 coordinate 18,170,935, forward strand.
CAATTCATTCTATTGTATGTGCAATAAAGAGCATCCTATCATTCAATCCCATTTCTAATAAGGCTGATATAGTAAAAATATGTTGTCGTATGTTATGTGATAATTCAGGGTGGTACGTGTTCTAACCATATAGTTTTGGGGGAGCAAGTATTATAGCCAAACCTGGACACGTTTGCAGCAAATTTGGTCCCGTCATAAAAAAAATAACGCGTCAGGAGTATGGGGTAATAATAGGGGACGTCCTGTGGGAAATTGCAGTGAAAATGTATTTATGTATAACTAGTGATATATTTTTCAGAGTATGAACGTTCAAATTCTTAACTGGTGTATTCCTTTTATTGCTAAATAGCTGCATTCTAGACGTAATATAAATTCTATTACTTCGCGGCCGAATTTCAAATAGAAATGATTGCAACCTGACTGATGTAGAGCAAACAATGAAATACAAAAAACAAAAGGTTGACCTACATGGTTCAAAAAACAACGAAAAAGCTCATGCAACTGAATAAATACCTATTATCAAAAAGTTCTTTAGAGAAACAAAATATGAAAATAATGAAACAAAACAAACCAAGAAAATAAACTTTTCCCGAAAATTTCCCTCACTGCATAAATCATCTAGAAACCGAAAGATCACAAGTTATCTCGTTTCCTTCGTTTTTAAAAATATACACATTTTTTTTATTTTTAAACTTCACTATCTTGAGTTATTTGATAATTCCTGTCGCACGGAAGGTGATTTAGTGCGCGGGGTCGCCGCTAGGGGCGATACGAGCTAAAAATATACACTGTGACGTCATTATGATAAATTACACTAAGCTATCTGAACCGGGTAATTTCGTACTCGGCTTCAAGTAAGCGTACTTTATGGACTTTATTTCAATCGAGCGTGAAATTATGGTGCTGACTTATTTTAAAACCTTGTTGTAGGTACCTCACATGCTAAGGAAAATGCTCCCACTTTTTATGGTTTCAAACAATCAGTTCAAAATCATACACAAACATCAATGATTTTAAAAATGTGATTATGACTAGCAACAGCGTCACTGGAGTAAGAAGCTACGCCCTGCGATCGCGAACCCGCCTGTTCAGCGTGACAGTTATGGGAAAGCCACAGATCTCAGTCAGATGTTCGTCCAAAGTGGCGAACAACAGCACAGGGCCAATGTCCAGCAGTGGATTGAGATTGGCTGATGATGAACTTAGGAAAGTTCGAATCATCATCAGTCTATTGCAGTCCACTGCTGGACATAGGCGTCTCCAGTTGTTCGTCACTTAGGGCAAACATCTGGAGGATATCCTCCATATACCTAGGTATATACCTATAATCGCACTACCGGACAGACGGGTTGGCGATCGCAGGGCATCATCGGTCTGTGGTATGTAGCCTTCAACTGTGATGGTTATACCGCCACCGGTCGGTTGCCAGTGTTTGTTATTCGGCAGTATGCACCACGGGCAGGTGAGGTTGGCTTTGAGCAAAAAGTTGATAGGCCGATCTCTTACATCTTAAGTTCGGACAATACGAGTAAGGTCACAACAGGAACAGGACAAAATAGAGAAGCTTGGAACATCCGTAAAATGACCAGTTGGAACATTGATTCCGAAACTTTGGATGACGTGCGAATATTGTGTCCGAATTTATTGGCACCGCTGGTCTAGCCGAGAAAATGAAGGGTGTGGCCTCAGTAACAGCGGGTTTATATTTTTATAAATTTTTGGAGGTTACTTTATTGGTTCATATTCTGAATTTTGATATGTTAATTTGTGCTGTAAAGTTTTTACTGAAGTGACTAAGTTAAGATATTATTTCAAGACAAAGGATCTTTAAACTTTTGTTTCTAGGCATGATCCTGTCCTACTATCTTCTAGTACACCTTCTTATAAACATGGGCATATTCAATGGGGCATGAAGCGATGCGATGATGAGGTCACTACCCGATGAGCCATCGAGCCAATCAACTTCTTAATACAATAAGTTTAGATTTATTTTAGCTAAGCTGGTCTGCATCATCATCATCATCAGCCTATTGCAGTCCACTGCTGGACATAGGCCTCTCCAGTTGTTCGCCACTTAGGGCAAACATCTGGAGGATATACCCATAATCGCCACCCTGGGCAGGCGGGTTGGCGATCGCAGGGCGTAGCTTCTCGGTCCGGTGACGCTGCTGCCCATCATAGGTCTGTGGTATTTAGCTACGCCTTCAATTGTGATGGTTATAACGCCTCCAGTCGGTTGCCAGCGCCTCGTTTGTTATTCGGCAAGATGCACCACGTGCAGGTGAGGTTGGCTTGGAGCGAAAAGATGATGGGTCGCTCCCTTACATCCCAATAAACTGGTCTATCAAAGAAAAAAAATAACAAAGTGAAGAAAACCGCTTGCAAAGCCACCCTACATAAAACCGAGGTTCGCAAAGGTAGTATTTGTGTCCCGCAACTCTACAACAGCCGATAATTAAGCAGCTGTGGCGACTGACGAGTTTCGCCGCGCTTCGGGTTGCTTCGTTACTGTCCAACTGCTTCGTAAATATTGGCAGCGTTTGATATTAATATTTAATAGTTAGGACATTAGGACTGAACTGATTTAGAAATAGATTTTAGCTTTGTGGTAGTCTGTGTAGTTTCTGCATTTAGAATAGGACCATCGCATCTCATCGCGAAGATGTCGTAGAAAACGTCTAAGGAAATATCAGGAAACGGGTAACAGCGTTTACCTTAGTAATTTTTTTTTAGAAGTCAATTTGAATCAGACAACATCACATACATTGCTCTAATCCCAAAGTAAGTAGCAAGCACTTGTGTCATAGGTATTAAAACAACGAAGGTACCACAAATAAATACTTAAATACAAATATAAACACCCAAACACGGAACAAACACAAGTGTTCATCACACGAATGTTTGTCCCGGGTGGGAATCGAACCCAGGACCCTTAGTTCAGAAGGCAGGGGTCACTACCAATTGAGTCACTGAGCCAGTCAGTACCAAGCGTGGAAGCAAATAAAACCATCAAGTGTGGTGACTAAAGTAAATCCCACGATGTCTGACATTTATTTATACCAACCTTAAAAGCTAATGCCTCTTCCACCCAATAAGACGTACAAAGAACCATCTCCAAATCTTAATAAGCTTACACATTCCACACGAAGGCAGTTAGCACGCACCGCTCCTATCAACACATTTGTATGTATTACAAAATTCAATAGCCAGGGAAACGACACCGCAGGCCTATCCCCGCCGTTCTTCGGGTTATGAAATTGGATCCGGGGACAATAAAATACATAATTTAGCCCCTTCCCCTAAGGGACCCGTCAACTTATTGTATTAGCTATAGTAAATTCTGCTAGACACGTGTGCCCAACGGTTACGGCACTCGCAGTTTTGAATTCACGCATCTTGCGTACTGGCTCGGTGTTAGGTTTTATTAGGTGACGTGTGAAGATTCGGTTATTGAGAAGTTTTGTGTGTTGGTTTTAGGATTGGGTGCGTGAAAGTTAAATAGCTTCATAGGATAGAACAGCCATCACGTTTTTCTGGTTGTTTCAAACAATCAAGGCGTGTGTGTTTCACCATTTTTTTGTCCGGGAAAATGCTATTATCCTCGAGGTTTGGGAGAAACGGCGGGCTTTGTAAGACCCACATCGCACTCGAGAATGGAACTCCCTACCTCGGGATGGTAGGGAAGCAAGTAATACCCACTAAAAACCCCGGCCCCTCCGTCCAGGGCCATGGGGCGGCGTCAGGGGTCCTAGGAGACTTTTAAAGCCTTGACACTGCCAGCACAGTCCACCAAAAGGGCGGTCCCTCAAACTTCCCGCCAGGTGGCAGTGGCAGGAGCGATACGTGTATAGATCTTTTTGTCTATTTGTATATTGTATTCCGACCGACAAAAAGAGTAAGTAATAAGCATTCATAGATTCCTACAATCCTAATAAAGATAACTAAAATATAGCGAAAAGTCAGATTTTCTTTTGAAATTACTAAAACATTTTAGTTAACATTTTTCTTATTCAACTTCTTAATGAATATTTATTTTTAATAAATTAAAAAGAGCAGATGAAACCATCTCGGAGCGTCCATTGAACTTGAATAAAATAATTTTATTTACATCCAATACGTTTGGCTATTCTCCTCACATAAAACTGCACTATACTTGAAAAATATTTACGTAAAATCCAAATTGAATTTTCGTTCACTTTCAAAGAAATTTGATTCCCCTAAGGCGGCGCTTGTAATAAAACTGCTTTATGCAGCCATTATAATTTATTGGTTGAAGTCTGAGATATCTATAGGCACCATTTAACCTTCCCTCTGATAAATGTAAAAATAACTCAAGCTTATCAAGTGTGAAATTAATTTCACGCCACCGTTCCTTAAGATAGTTCATCAAACTTCGAAGATTCAGATAAGCATAAAATAAGTGGAAAGGGCTATTAGTGCAGTCAATGAAGCATTATAGGTCCGAATTTTTTTACTGTGAACCGAATTGCATACAATTTTGGGATTAGGTTCATCTTACCATTAACTTCAAAAGTGAAAATGATTTGAACTCCGCCACCACCATGGGGGTGGTTGCCACCCCTTCTCGGGGGTCAATGGTTGTTTTTTCAAAATAACCTCGGATATCGATTGAAGATCTAATTTTAAGCAAAAAAGTTTCTATAAAGTTTCTCGAAAAATCTAATACTTTTCAAGTTATTGGCAATTGAAAATTCGCAAATTTTTCACGATTTTCATCAGTTTTTTTCAAATATCTCCAAAAATATACGTTTTATCGAAAATTTTATAAGGAACGAAACTGTAGCAGGTAAAAAAATGAACAATTTGGTTTTTTACAAAGTATTCTAAGTGCAATATTAAGCTAGATATTAAAGATCAAAGCCGTTTTTTATTTTATCTGAAATTTCATCGATGTAGTCAATGCCATCTAGCAGCGAGCAAATGCATTTTATGCTTTCTAATCGAAAAGGGTTTTGTAGTGCTTGAAATAAGCTTTAAAATGAGCTTTATCAAAAGTCTTTTGCACGTAAAATAAGTGAGCTATATTGCAAATAAGCGGAGCATCGAATGTTTTTTCTTTTCAATCAATGGGTTTAAATAAGTGCCATTTCCACCAAAACTAAAATTAATCATATTCCACCTAGAATTAACTTTATTATGAAGAGTTTTATAGATTGTATTAGTTTGGCTGCTTTAGGACACATAGTTTTCAAAAAAGTCACGATTAAGGGAGGCTGTGATTGCGCTGCCACGCGCTCTTTAAACAATCATATCTCCGTCAATTTTTATTTGATAGAAAAAACAAAAAAACCAAATTGTTTTTCAGAAAAATACCTAAATTTTTTATCCCTACACTTTTATACGTATCTGTCGTCATTTTTGAGATATTATGAAAAAGGGGTGGGATTTTTAAAAATTTGAAATTCTCGATTTTTTTTCAATCGTGACTTTTTTGAAAACTATGTGTCCTAAAGCAGCCAAACTAATACAATCTATAAAACTCTTCATAATTAAGTTAATTCTAGGCGGAATATGATTAATTTTAGTTTTGGTGGAAATGGCACTTATTTAAACCCATTGATTGAAAAGAAAAAACATTCGATGCTCCGCTTATTTGCAATATAGCTCACTTATTTTACGTGCAAAAGACTTTTGATAAAGCTCATTTTAAAGCTTATTTCAAGCACTACAAAACCCTTTTCGATTAGAAAGCATAAAATGCATTTGCTCGCTGCTAGATGGCATTGACTACATCGATGAAATTTCAGATAAAATAAAAAACGGCTTTGATCTTTGATATCTAGCTTAATATTGCACTTAGAATACTTTGTAAAAAACCAAATTGTTCATTTTTTTACCTGCTACAGTTTCGTTCCTTATAAAATTTTCGATAAAACGTATATTTTTGGAGATATTTGAAAAAAACTGATGAAAATCGTGAAAAATTTGCGAATTTTCAATTGCCAATAACTTGAAAAGTATTAGATTTTTCGGGAAACTTTATAGAAACTTTTTTGCTTAAAATTAGATCTTCAATCGATATCCGAGGTTATTTTGAAAAAACAACCATTGACCCCCGAGAAGGGGTGGCAACCACCCCCATGGTGGTGGCGGAGTTCAAATCATTTTCACTTTTGAAGTTAATGGTAAGATGAGCCTAATTCCAAAATTTCATGCAAATCGGATCACAGTAAAAAAATTCGGAGGTTAGCCCGTATTTTTCGCTTCATTGACTGCACTATATAGCAAAGTTGAGGAAAGAAAATTTTTGCTCAAATATTTTACTGTCGAAATTATTTTATGGTTCTCTGAGGAATTTTGATTCGAGAACGCGACCACGTAATCACAGTATAGGATAGAAGTAGAACATCGAAATAGAAATTATAGTAAGTGCTCTTTTGATTTTTTTTCATTGCAGCGTTGTTCATCATCATTATCAGCCTATTGCAGTCCACTAACTGGACATAGGCCTCTCCAGTTGTTCGCCACTTAGGACAAACGTCTGGAGGATATACCCATAATCGCCACGCCATCTCGCTCCGGTGACGCTGCTGCCCGTCATCGGTCTATGGTATTGAGCTACGCCTTCAATTGTGATGGTTATACCGCCACTAGTCGGTTGCCAGTGCCTCATTTGTTATTCGGCAGAATGCACCACGAGCAGGTGAGGTTGGCTTGGAGCGAAATGATGATAGGCCGCGCCCTTACATCCCCAGCGTTGTTAGAAAAAAGTTATAAAAAATCATGATCGTGAGGTTTCCGGATTTAGGATAGGACCACCTCATCTCGTCTTGTGGGTGTCGTAGAAGTCAACTAAGGGGATATCAGGAAACGGGCAGCGTTTACCTGGGTACAAATAAAACCAATGAGGTCACCAGGGAGGGAGGAGACTAAGGCAAATTCCCCCAAATGAAAACTGTTACCTATGTCCAGCAGTGGACTGCTGATGCAGCAGGCTGCTGATATTGATGATGACCTAATGACTCAAGTTACTTTCATAACCTACTTAGTGCTATCTAAATCTTATCCCTGACTAGCTGTGCTCGCGACCTCGTCCGCATGGAATAGTTATTTTTCCCCGTTTTTTTTACATTTTCCAATATTTCTTTGCTCCTAATAGTTGCAGCGTGATGTTATATAGCCTAAAGCCTTCCTCGATAAATTGTCTATTCAACACAAAAGAATTTTTCAATTTATTCGGACCAGTAGTTCCTGAGATTAGCGCGTTCAAACAAACAAACAAACTCTTCAGCTTTATAATATTAGTTAAGATAGTTAAGATACATTACTACAATTATAAATGAAACCTTTACTATATAGTTCTGTTCACAATGATAAAGCTCACTGTCCTTTGCTGTCCTGTGATTTTGCCCCAAAAATTAAAGGGACGCCTGGAATTTTTTTACTTCTCAGCCTTTTTAAAATAATCAGCTGGGAAACTTTTGTGGGACTTAACGTTTCTTTATCTTTGTTTTATGGCGTCGTAATTATCTTTACTTGCGTCAGTTAAGAATATTCTCTACACAATTTTACTTTTCTAAGAAAATTTCGATACAGTATAAAGGAATAAAAATACATATTTAAAAAAATCATTCGAAATATCGTAGGTAGAACCTAAACGTACCGTGGAAGTCTCGGAACTATCAAGACGATAAGGATGAAATCTTGAATTAGTACGAGACGTATGATGGTGAAAATAAACAGCAGAGCACAGACAGTAAAAAGCTCACATCGACTAGACATCCTTGCGTAAAGATAAAGAATCTAGCTTGTTTGAAAGTTCTTGATCGTCAATGATTCGAGCCACTCTAAGCTGGATACGGTCTAATGAAAAGAATTGATACTGGGTACCTCGGCCCACACATAAGAACAGTATTCCATATGAGGACGCATCTGTGCCTTGTATAATTAAAGACGGTGGGCTGGTGTGAAATCTCTCGATATGCCAAGAATACACAGCTTCTTGGAGGCCAGTTTAGCCTTCTAATGACCTTACGCAGTTGACAAACCATCCATCCGTACAAAAAAATTTGCAAAGAATGCCATCTTGCCGCGAACAGCCAAAATTTGCTGACGTCATACCAGAGCAATACAACTTGGAAATATTTAAGGCTAGAGTAGGCTTTATCTGAGTAAGCATAGGTAGGTACTAGGTACTCCATTCTAGGGCGCATAATCACTTAAGCTTCGGTGTGATTGTGGTCAAATGCTTTCTTAGAATCAAATAAAAAACCAACACTGATGTATAAATTCTTGTTATTTATTAATTTTTATGTCATATTATTATCAAAATTATGTATGTTCATTGCATACTACCTGCTAACTGCTTCTGCTTAGCCCAATGGTTGACTGGTAGAGAATGCCTTCGCAGCATTAAGTTAACCTTTTGTACATTTTTTATGTGCAATAAAGATTAATTAAATAAATTTATAAAGAACCCTATAAAATGCTCGATATAACAACGTCGAGAATACTCATGTGTGTGTGTGTGTGTGCTGATAACTACCAACCTATAAACGTTGTAACTAAAAAAAACTCAAAACACATCATCAAAAAGTAGCATTCACTCAACAGGTGTACTCACACAGGTCTAATTAAATTAAAATATTAAACATAAGGCGCCATTATACCTACACGGTACGCACACAATATTTCCCTTTGGAGCTTCGCAATTTAATAAGCGTTTAACACTTCAAAGGCTCGCGTAAAGCAATTTTGTGTAGTCACTGAAAAACACGGGAGTTTTCGGCTGCCCGATGTACTTAATTGGTTTAGAGAGGGGAGAGGATTAATTAGCACTACAAACAGCACAGCGTTTTGTAGCCAATTCAGATTTTAAAAATATAAGAATATTCCTTTGCATGTAATTTGCTAGTGACCCATTTTCAGGCACAGTGACAAATTTTAAAGGATATCAAACATTGTGATATTTTATATTAGCCCTCAAGTATGTGCGCGAAAATTTAAAACGTCCAAGTATATGTGGAAATCTAAGGGATCAGCTACACTATAACACACTCGTATATATGAATAACGTCTTAGTAATAGTTCTTCAATCTAATGAGAATTTCTATTGACTTATATTTCTAGGATCTGGAAATCTGATGGAGTAGAACCCCTAAAGACTAGCTACTTCATTCAAATGAACAATATCAAAGATACAAGGCATCAAAAGTTAGGAGTACGAGTCTTCAACGTCACTCGCTCCCGTAAAAATGCCTCACCGAGTGACTGAGTAATTTCAACGGGCTATAACTTTGTAATTTTTATTCTAATTTACAAATTAAAAAATACCTGTCTTTTATTTTTGAATAAGCTAAAAGACGGACTAATTACAATTTTTAGCCATAATAGCCTATTTTCATAGGTGTTCACTTACAACAACGCGTCTTGTATGATGTCCCGCCCTCACCTATCCGCCCAAAAGCACTCCTCACAACACACACCGTTTCCTCTCACGGGCCACTCACAAATTTCTCGCAAGATTTATCTTCTAATCAAGGTTTAATCAAGGCGCGTATTACGAGAATTAATTCGGAATTAACGTCGTACCGTAGGCCCAGAACAATGGGCGAGTGAAGAATTGGCTCGAACTGTTAGGGGGTATAAATAGGGGGGCCATTTTGGCAGTAATTAAGGAGGTGTAAGGTCATAGCTTCGAGGAAAAATTACTGGGTTATTAACGTACTTTATGGATGGGGTTAATTGTTATCTTACTTTAAAGTGACGGGAGTTTAAGGTATATTGGAAAAGTGGATTTTAACCGTGTACTTGCTTGCATCTACGCAGGAAAACTAGCGATTCGATATAAAAATATATAAAAAAACCATCTATAATTGACGGAAATATCGGTGAACATGCATAAAAAAAAATTATACATACAGTCGAATTGAGAACCTCCTCCTTTTTCGAAGTTTAAGAGAGGTAGGGCATAGCGAATCTTCGCTCGAATTGAGCTGCCCGTCCGGGGAAGGACCTCCACCCTATAAAATACCTATCTTAACTAATATTATAAAGCTGAAGAGTTTGTTTGTTTGTTTGTTTGAACGCGCTAATCTCAGGAACTACTGGTCCGAATTGAAAAATTCTTTTTGTGTTAAATAGACCATTTATCGAGGAAGGCTTTAGGCTATATAACATCACGCTGCAACTATTAGGAGCGAAGAAATAATGGAAAATGTAAAAAAAAACGGGGAAAAAATAACTATTCCACGCGGACGAAGTCGCGAGCACAGCTAGTTAAGTATAAAATACAATGCCGTAGATGCATTATTTTGCCTGCTGAAATATCTAACTTCAAAATAATGCACAAATTCAGTAAATGTCACCAGAATCAATTCAAAATAATATGTAAGTACATTAAATATTCATTTCCCGATTGGTCGATGCCCGATTGTCGTTAAAGGAAAAAGAAGGACTAAGTTAAATAAGAAACAATGTAAAGGTACCATGGTTGATACCATAATAGACTGAATCCACTTACCTTATAATACTCGTCGTATAACAGCTAAGTTTGTCGACGACCTGTAACAAAGACAAGATATTGTTAGTTAATTTGTATTATAGATTTATAAACGTCTTTGTAAGTCTCAGCATTTAAATATTAAAGTTGACTAATTAAAATGTTTGCATATCTGTTTTATTTCATATGTATAGAAGTGGTTTAAAAAGAAAAATAAAGTATCAATCCTACTAAACGCTTCAAAATGATGTGAATATTGACGCTAACATCAACCCGTTATTAAGCGTTGTTATTAAGGCAAATCCCCATAATGACAATTGTCATTGGGGAAGGCAAATGTCCTAGGGGCGTAACGGTGTGGTGGGTGAAACCACACCGTTGCACGAGGTCCGCCCGGGGAGCACTCTATTGCTCCCCGGATCCGAGGGTAGCGGTACTTGTCCTCCCCGGACCAGAAGTGCCGGCCGCTTATCATCTGCGGCTGGCCAGGGCAGGCAGGAATGTGGCCGTATGCTTCGGCGCTACCCGTGTCCCTGCAACTTGCTGCCCACTGGCGACACAGGGGGGTTTAGTGGGTATGCCCTCCCATTTTGGGAGGTGTGAGTCCCGTCCCACACACCACCTCCGGGGGGAGGCGGCATGAAGGTGACGAATGCATTACCCTCTAGAAAAAAAGGCCAATGTCCAGCAGTGCACGTGTGCAGGCTGATGATGAAGTCCTTGAACCAGACGCACCGTCTTAAACTCAACTAAACCAGTAATGAAAAATTCCCACCGCTAACGAACACACCTTTATTCAAAGAAATGAAATGAAAGACCATATAATGAGCCGAGCTCAAAGCACACACGTCTAGAGTTTTCTAGAAATTCCCTTTTGAATAACGTACTGAGACGGTGAAAGGATCGGAGCGAACTAGGCTGAATGGCGCGCGGTGAATAGCCGACGAGTGCGTCTGACATATTGAGATGCTGCGTGCACTAACAGCCGAAAAAGTCCGTTTTGAATGTGGATTTTCTTGATAATTATGGTAATACAAGTCTTCTGCTCAAATTTGACTGTGTGGACTGCTATAGCCTGATGATGATGATGATAGCCACCAAACCGCCTGTAACCGTGGTGGCTAAGGCAGATCCCTCCAAATGACAGTTGCAAGGGGGAGGCCTATGTCCAGCAGTGGACGTTTGCAGGCTGATAATGACAGATAAACGCTGCTGCCCATTTCCTGATATTCCCTTAGTCATCTTCTACGAAACCCACGGGATGAGATGGGGTGGTCTTATTCCAAATCCGGAAACCACACGGAAATTGCAGAGTCCCTAGCATTGCAGAGTCTATGAGCAGCGGTAACCGTTTAACATCAGATGGGCCGCTTGCTCATCTGCCACCCACAGCAATAAAAAAAAAGTTAAAAAGAAATTAATCCCTCAAACCGCAAGACACGGATACCTATCCAAAGCCGTGAGGAACGTGCCTTACCATTCACAGCGAGACTGTTCAATAGAGCAAAAGGACGGATGATTCGAGAAAAAACTGAAGCGCTAACAAGCAAGACTACAAATAAGGAGGGCCTCTCCGCTTGACGTCGCGAGCACCTCCGACTATTGTTACCTCCGCTAGACAGATCTTTTTGCCTGTCTCTACTCGCCTGCTGCCGCGGGGGAGTTGGTGCAAGAAGCGAGGTTAGAGCGATTTGCCAAAAACGTGTTAACTTGTTATAATCTTCGATCTGTTTTTAATTCTACCTCGTGCAACCGATCTTTGGAATCACCTTCCTGCTGCAATTTTTCCGAGTGGACATGATTTTGGGACCTTCAAAAAGCGATCCTATAGAATTCTCAAAGGCCGGCAACGCACCTGTGACTCCCCTGGTGTTGCGGTGTCTATGGGCTGAAGTGATCACTTACCATCAGGTGACTTTCAGGCTCGTTTGCCCCCTCTTCCATAAAAAAAAATCCTTTTTTTTTATATAGCCTGACCTAATTGATTCCCTACGCCTGATGAAAGCGTAAGAGAAGCTCAAGTAGCTAGCTGTGACAACGGGCAAGTAACTGGTCAGTAACCTGTCAGTTGCCACCACCATGCCGGCCTAACACTAACCACTAAGACGATGCTTCGTACCTGATTTCAAGACTCCTAGTCGGGAAGGTTTTGACTCCTTTGCGAGTGTTAAACTTTTCGTTCGTTTGCTGGTTGAGCTTATTTAAAAAACTGGCTGTGCCCACAACTTCATCCGCGTAGAATAGAGATTCATACCCTATTTCATCCCCTTGGGGGGAAAAGGGGATGCCTACGTCATAACATCTGGCTGCATGCCAAATTACAGGTAAATTACAAATATACATAACGGGGAAGGTATCTTTAACCCGCTATCATCAGTCATCAGTCATCTTTAACCCGCTATCATAGTCGTCGTTCGCCAGTACTGTGAAGCAGACGTGTCGCTGTTCCGGGATCCGAATTGTTACTACGGACCCACGCGAAATTACTCTCTGTATTAGTGCAAATTAATGACCAAAACTCCGTAAATGTGTTAGTGGAAAAAATAGACAGTGCGTAAATTAGTCATCGAGTGTGAAGTGCCCAGCGATATTGAAAATAAGTGCTGTCTCCGTCTCGCGTCGCATCTCCGAGCAGTAACAGCGGGGTGTCCCTACCTCTCCCCCGGCACGATAAGAGACAGTTGCAATTTTCCACCTCATTCCTACTTGCAGTAGCTGCGCGTGCTATTTTAGTTAGCCGCATTACCTTGCATCAATCGATAAACATGTACAAGTGCGTCGGCTGTCAAGGCAAAATAATTAAAAACACAGATGGTTTCGTTGCGTGTGCGCAATGTAAACAACCGTATCACAATCTTTGCGTTGGCGTTTCGGATTCGAAGGTCAAAGAGATGTCTCAGAGCAAGAAGGACTGGTTGTGTCCCAATTGTACTATAAAAAAACCTAGAGGAGACAACTCTAATACGCCTATTCGAGGGCTCACTCCGACGATATCCGCAGCCGGCGACGATTGCAATGTTACTATGCGGCGTAAAACATCGGAGCAGCGTGCTATATCGCCTATATCTACACAACTTAGCAGCGAACCTTTGTCGCGCTCGGATATTAGGGAAATAATAAACGAGGCCATGAAGGACTGTACTCGGGATATTTTTAAGCAGTTGAAAGATATGCATGCTGATATCAACGACTTCAAGGATTCTCTTTCATTTTTCAACGAGCAATTTGACAAACTAAACACTGAGCTTTCGTCCTGCATGACCGAGATTTGCGAATTGAAAAAGGAGAACGTAGGTCTTCGTGAGGAGGTTAATAACTTGTCCGCTCGTTTGAATACGATTGATCAAATATCACGCGCTTCGAACCTCGAGTTGCAGTGTGTTCCGGAGCGTAAAAATGAAGTGGTATCAAAAATAGTCCAGCAGTTGGGTCAAGCTGTGGGGTGCCCTATTAATGACAATGACATCTTCCACTGCACTCGTGTAGCTAAATTGAACCAAAATACGTCTAGACCCCGATCCATCTTGATTCGTCTATCCAGTCCCCGTTTACGCAACTCCTTCCTGGCGGCTGCAATGCTTTATAATAAGAAAAATCCTGGCAACAGACTCAATACAAGCCACCTTGGTCTCAGCGACGAGAAGAAACCTGCTATATTCCTTGTTGAGAACCTGTCACCAGACAACAAGGCCTTGCATGCCGCTGCACGGATTAGAGCTAAGGAATTAAATTATAAGTTTGTGTGGGTACGCGCGGGACGCGTTTTTATGCGTAAGACCGAAACGTCGGAATTTTTGTGTGTTCGTAATAAGGATATGTTAAGTAATCTTAAGTAACCTTGTATTATTTTGGTGAGTGTTTTGAATCAGTATCGAAATAAAAATGGATTCCATAACGGTTTATTACCAAAATGTTAGGGGGTTGCGTAGTAAGACAAATGACTTTTATAGGAACCTTTTACTGTGTGACTATGATGTAGTTATTCTCAGTGAGACGTGGTTGAACGGCTCGGTGTATGATGGTGAACTGTTCGATGACCGGTACATTGTTTACAGAAGGGATCGCGAATCCTGTGAATATAATAAGCGTAGGGAGGGCGGTGGAGTCCTTATAGCTGTCCAGAAAAATATCACCTCATATAGATTATTGGACAACGAAAGTGACTGTGAAGATGTGTGGGTAGCATTGGAGCTTCGCGTGAACGGTAAGCCAGAAGTGTTACATATTTGTTCCGTATACTTGCCACCGCCTGTTCAAAAAAATATGATGACAGATTTTATACATGCTTCAAATCGTAACATGGAGTTGAACACGAAGACTCTTATAGTCGGCGATTTTAACTTAGGCACAATAGCTTGGGAAAACAACTTACCCAGCCAATGCTCGCCAAATAGCCCCATTCACAGTATGATGTATGATTTCATTAATCTAAATGGACTTAAGCAATATAATGGTATAGCCAATGCAAATGATCGTATATTGGACCTTGTTCTGTGTAATTTTGAAATGACAGGCCCAGCTGTGAGCTCGTCGAGTCTGAGCGTTATTGATCCTCACCACCCTTGCTTGGAAATCTCTGTCGCGTTTTCAGTCAATTCCAGACTCAGCAAAAATAATACACCTAGACATAATTTTTATAAAGCCGACTACGAAACCATTATTTCTCAACTGGATTCTATATCATGGGACCAGGAACTGCGGGGTTGTTTGGGGGTTGATGATATGGTAGATGCATTTAATTTCAAGCTTAAGGGTATTATAGATAGCCATGTCCCTCTCCATAAGCCAAAAAATAATAAATACCCTATTTGGTACACAAAGAGCCTGATACAGTTGTTGCGCGAGAAATATAAATATCGTAGCAAATACAAGAAGTATGGTAACCCACTCGATTATTTGTACCTACAGTCGCTCAAAAAAAGGTGTAACTTGCTTATTCGTTTATCATACAAAAAGTACCTTAGTGATATTGAGAGGGCCATCTCGGGCAACAGTAAATTATTTTGGTCCTACGTAAAACAGAAAAAAACAAACAGTAGTAATTATCCATCTATAATGTACCTGGATGACGATAAGGCCACCACCGGTAATGAAATATCAAATTTCTTTGCAAAATGTTTTAAGTCAGCATATAGCACCCCCACTTCATTTGCGGTTAATCTGGATATCCCACCAGTAGCTGCAAGCAACAATAGTATGGCGAGCATTTCTTTTTCAACACGACAGGTCCAACTCGCTCTTGAAAAACTAGACGCAGCAAAGGGTGCCGGTGCTGATGGTATCCCGCCTATATTTTTAACTAGATGCGCTAAAAGCCTCGCATATCCACTTACACAGATTTTTAATAAGTCGCTTGAATCCAGCATATTCCCAAGTGTCTGGAAGGACACTCTTGTAGTACCCATTTATAAGTCTGGTGATGAAAAACTAGTTAAAAACTACAGACCAATTTCAATTCTTCCCGCAGTAGGAAAGGTGTTTGAGTCTCTTATCTGTCCAGTTGTATCATCTCACATTAAACACTCAGTAACACATCGTCAGTTTGGTTTTGTGCGGAAGCGGTCTTCTGCTGCGAATCTAGCAGACTTTTTGACAGAGATTACAGAATCGGTTGATCGGCTCATACCAGTGGACGTAATTTATACAGATTTCTGTAAAGCTTTTGATCGGGTTGACCACAAAATACTGCTATACAAACTATCTAGTTATGGCTTTACTGATAAATTTATTAAATGGTTATCTTCTTATCTATCCGATAGGAAGTCTAGGGTGGTGGTTGAGGGTTACACGTCTGACCCTTTCCTGGTACTCTCCGGTGTCCCACAGGGCTCACATCTCGGGCCGGTCATTTTTAATATCTTTATAAATGACATTGTTTCGGTCTTAAAACACTCAAAGGCGTATTTGTTTGCTGATGACCTAAAAATAACCAAACAAATTAAATCCGCTGATGATGTAGCCCTCTTACAGGAAGATATCGATAAGATTGTACAATGGGTCGAGATTAATCACATGTCTCTAAACATACAGAAATGTCAGTACATGAGATTTTCGAGAAGTAAGACTTCCTTGTCTCCTACGTATTTTATGCTAGGCAAGTCCCTTGAAGAGGCGCTGGAGATACGCGATCTTGGGGTCATTCTGGATAAAAAAGTTAGGTTCAATAGACATATTGAACATATTGCCTCAAAGGGTTTCAAAATTTTGGGTTTTGTAATTCGCAGTTGCAGGGAGTTCAAACCTGCTACGAAAATTAAATTATTCAATGCACTTGTTAGGTCGGGGCTGGAATATTGCTCCCCCGTCTGGTCGCCACACTATGACATACACATAAAGCGCCTAGAGAGAATCCAAAAAAGATTCCTGTGGCATCTTTCATTCCAGTGTGGTCTTGCTCGGAAGTTGCCATCGTACGCCGAGAGATTGTCACATTTTGGTATGCTAAGCTTGCGGGATAGAAGGGAGTTTTTGGATCTGATGTTCCTATACAAGTTGGTTAGGGGTGACCTGGATTGTCCTAACTTACTGAGCCAAATTAATTTTAATGTACCGATTAAATCGGTTAGACGCAATAAATTTGTTCCCTTCTCAACACAGTGTTCAAAAAGTAATCTAGGTCACCACTCAATTCTAAATAGGTTGCAGCGACAATACAATGTGATTTCCAAATCCACTGAAATTGATATATTTTCGGACAGTATTGGTAAATTTAGATTTTCTGCTCTGAAGTTTCTTAAGCGCACATATTAAAATAATTTCTACTAATATAAAATAAATATATTTTTTAGTATAAAAGCTTCACATTGAATGCCGTAACAGCCTGTAATTAAGTTGACACTTAGTTAGAATTTAATTTAAGCAAAAAATGTCATGTTTCAGTGTAAACTTGTTGGTTGTTCTAAATAAATAAATAAATAAATAAATAAATCTCAACAAGTTTACTGTGGGCGTTTTGCATTGGAAATGTCGGTTAGAATAATAACAGATAAGAATTACATACAGTCTCCGGCGCTTATTCTCCTTGTCAGTTACACTCGGTAAATCTTAATATATCCAACGCAGAAGTCCAACGCTACACGACAGTTTCTAGGCGTCCATTTTTAAGCTTGACGTTCCCGCACTACCTAACTCAAATGTGTGCGCTGCATTGAGGCGCTGGCACATCGTCTCTTCTGCATGTGATGCTGGCCACTAATACTCCGACATACATAATTATTACCCGATGCGACCAGTGGTTTGGGCTGTGCGTTGATAGATCATTATATCAGTTACCTTTAAGTTATTTAATTTGTTTGTTTTGAGCATATCTGTTCGTTTATGACTTGGACCACCCCCCACTAGTACGGACGTGATCTCTGAATACCGGGATCGCTTTGAATACCCGCCCGGGCGCAATTGACGGTGAATCGCTAAGGCGCGGACACGCTTAGATTTTTTGGTTCCGAAGGAACGCTTTGTTGAGTGAATTTCACTAGCAGACTCGATTTCTTAACTGAGTTAGTTAATACGTTTGTTTTCTTTGTAGGTGCAAAGTAGTCTTAATTATTCTGCGAAGGTGCAGCCCCATTCTATCTATAAAAAGAGCAAGCTAAATAATCAGACCTAACTTTGAACAAAAATTGATTTTTCGAATCTATAAACAAGGTTTTAATTGTAAAAATTACGCAAACGATGCCACGGTCAAAAGCTGCAATAATAATACTACTATAAGGTTATTACTATAAGGTTGATGAATAATTTTATTGTTTCTCCATCTTCTACCATTTACGTATCCTCTCTTACTCCCTCTTTCGTTACTTACTCTAACTCTATAAATTCAGCTGTCTCCTACGGCTGCGTTCGAGAGCAGCAAAGGGATGCCCAGTTCCCAAGATATCTGATGAGACCTTCGCTTCGGGGTATTACCACGACAATTTTGGCTACAATATATATATTTTTTATTTTGTTCTATATTTATTCATTCATTGTCAATGTTATCTGCACATTTTATTTCAACGTCTAAAAATTACAAAATACATTTCTCATCTCCCACATTTCTCGATACGAAGCAAGGAAAACGTCGAAACGTTAATAACACAGTACATATTCAGATTGGGGCGCAGGTGGCCTCCTTGGCGCGCCGCCTTTATATAGCAATCAGCTGTCGCGTGACATATTGGTATTGGACGGTGCGATAGCGAATAGTGAATGTGTGCCTTGCTGAGATCAACGAAGCAAGCCTTTCTCGTCCGCATTAAAAACACCTTCTTAACAAAATTTTGCAAAAACGAGTTTGTGTGAAAAAACAGTGTTAATGGTGGTCTTAGAAGTAAAACATAATAAAGCAGAGAATTGACAGTTCGTGGGGTTCTCAGATTCAGCATAGCACCACCCCATCTCATGCCGTGGGTGTCGTAGAAGACGGCTAAGGGAATATCAGGATAAATAAAATAAAGGAAACGACTAGGTTAACATACTGCGGTCACCAAACTACCTGCCAAGCGTAGTGATTAAAGAAAATGCCCCCAAATGACCATTGTTACTAGAGGAGGCCGATATCTAGCAGTGGACCAATGCAGGCTGTTCCAACACGTTCAAAGCACGTAACTATGAGGTTCATTGCGTCCAAAACTGGTATTGATGATTCAACACACAAAATGTGTGCTGAAGATTTATTTGGAGTTGACACTTGAATACTTGTCTTATTTGCCAGTCTTTTTCTAGCAAACAAACAAGAAATAATCCATATCCTACCACCGACGTTATTGATACATTAGTAATACACATTCAAATGAGACCATGACGGCTGATAGGGATGAATGGAAGAAGAAAACATATTGCGCCGACCCCAGATAATGGGAACAGAGCAGGGAAATAATGATGATGAGTAATACACTGTCAATAATATTCATAACCAGATGCGGTTGGCGTGGCGGAATACTGGGCACAGCGGGTTTGCCATCGAAACGCAAATAAGAAAAGGACTATCAACAAGCAATACCAAATTATCATCAAGTTCATGGACAAGTTGAGTTCATTGTCCGTTGCCAGCTCCCAAGACTCCTCAATGTACGATAAAATTAACCTAAATTGTGCTCCAAAAAAAAACAAGTATTTACAAACAAACACCTTCCATTTACAACACCATACCAGAATTATAATTAGCCCTCAAATAGCTCATTAACGCGCTAATAGTGTTTAAGCAGCCATTATCTAATGGCGTCTGAATTAAACGATAACTAGGGCGATATCTCATACCGCTCGTTCTATTAATCAACGCTGCTAACACCTGAAAGATCACGCCGGTCGGTAGTTAGGCGGTAGTGTTAAACATTTGGGGTGTGGCTTCACTTACAGCGGTGATTTGTAATCATGGTATTAATATTTTAGGTACCAGGCATTTTGGACAATACAAAACAAGGTAGTCAAGAAAGTATACAGTTACAGCCAGGTTTAATTACAGTTACAATAGGATAACACTGCAGCCCAGTGGAAAGCGAAATGATTTGTTTATTTAGCTGAACTTCGGCGTGATTTAAATTAAATATTATTTATTATCACTTCTTATTTGTGTTTCGATGGCACACCGAAATCAAACCCGCTGTGCCTGGGCACAGTACTGGTATTCTGCCACCTCAATCACTCATTTGGTAATTTTAAAATAATTATCATATTGATGTCGCAGATTGATAACTCGTTATGAGTCTCAAGTTTGTGACGTTTCCGAATTTAAAAAAGGACCACCCCATCTCATCCCTTCGGTGCCGCACTTGTAGAAAACGCCTAAAGGAATATCTGGAAACGGGCAGCAACGTTTTCACGTAAACCCTAATGCGGTCGACGCGTAGTAACTATGGCAAATGCTCCTAAATGACAATTATCATTGCGGTAGGCCTAGGACGTTTGCACGCTACATAAATAAATGACTGGCTCGGTGGCTCAATTGGTAGTGACCCCTGCCTTCTGAACCAAGGGTCGTGGGCTCGATTCCCACCCGGGACAAACATTTGTGTGATGAACACTTGTTTGTTCCGTGTCCCTGGGTGTTTATATTTGTATTTTAGTATTTATTTGCGGTACTTTCGCTGTTCTGATACCCATAACGTAAGTGCTTGCTTAGGCTATTTACTTTGGGATCGTCCGATATTTATTTAAAAAAAAACATATTATACATAGTTAACACCCAGACCAACACAAATAGACATGTTTATTATGATCATAAATGTTTGTACTGTGCGAGAATCGAGCTCACGAGCCTTGGCTCAGATGGCAGAAGTCGCTCACTACCAAATGAGTCATCGAGCCAGTAACCTGGGGTCATGGACAAAGAGTAATACCAATAGTAACCGCTGCCAGTGAAGCCGCATCCGTACCGCTCGTCCCGCCCGACAACGCATGTTAATCAGACGGATCAAGGCTAATTGCCGACTCGAGTGTGAAATGCGGGCTTAGCGATGAAATTATCTGCAGTTTGCCGCTGATTTATGCTTGATTAAAAGCTGCCGTTTTATCTCCTTGATAGTTAATCAAGACGTGTTGGTTGTCTTAAGTTACGTTTTGAATTATCAGTCCTTCTTGATTTTTTTATAAAAATCTTTTTTTGGACCTGTATCGATCATGGATGTAAGCTTGGTTATAGGTATACTTGAATACATAAAAATTGATAATATTAATGTAATAAATAAAGTCCCAAAAAAAAGTTTGTCCTATGTTTTGCCGAACTACGTTTCATATCATTTCAGTTCATGTAACAACGTTTATGAAGCTATGCTCTGCGATCCAACCAACCCAACCAACCAACCCGCCTGCCCAGCGTGGCGATTATGGGTATATCCTTCAGACGTTTGTCCTAAGTGGCGAACAACTGGAGAGGCCTATGTCCAGCAGTGGATTGCAATAGGCTGATGATGATGATGTTGAACAACGTTTAGTATAATTTAGATAAAGTGAGAGTATATGAAAAGTTGTTAGTCAGAACATAGGACTACCAATTTGAAAGCCTTACGGCCGTATTCACAAACGTTACTATGCGACGTGCGGACGCATAGTGCCCAAAATCCTATACGTTTTTTGGGTACCTGTGCGTTCCCGCGATGCATAGTAACGTTTGTGAATACGGCCGTTAGTCATTTCGCTCGGCAAGCGGGTTAATGACCCCAGTAGGTTTTATTTGTACATAGGTAAACGTTACTGCCCGTTCCCTGATGTTCCCTTAGTCGTCTTCCCCGACACCCACGGGATGAGACGGGAACGACACGAACTTAGTCTAGCGTAAACGTTACTGAAAGCGACATCTATGAATTTACTTGAAAACTAAGTTGGCCGTGATGAGGTTTTATCACAAAAATGGAAATATTGAAAAAAACATTCTCGGCTTTCCTGCGCCTGATGGAAAGCGAAAGAGAAGTCCAAGTCGCTGTGACAATGGGCAAGTAACTGGTCAGTGACCTGTCAGTTGGCACCGCCATGCCGGCCCAACCCTAACCCCCGGAAACGTGGATTTTAACAAGTATACAACAATTTGTCGCCGATTTTAACAAGTATACAACAATTTGTCGTAGTTAGACTCTGTAAAGGCTAAGAATTATTGTAATAGTTACCATACATAAGAACATTGTGTAAAAGCTGTTGAGTTTCCAATAAAATAAATAAATAAATAAATGAAAGCTGCAATAAAAAAAAAAAAAAAAAAAAATACAAAAAAACACGTACACGATTTCCTCAACACGTGGCGTATAAAGGAGTGCTGGCGTAGCGGGACACCAATTATCGTCAATTCGACTCCCCGCCGGCATCAATCCGTAGTACTCGCAATTCTCAAGAAACAATGTAAAAGCAAAATAACACAAGACGTAAATAAAGTCGATGGTCAAGATTGAACGGCTAGTATTTACCCGACTTGGCCAAAAGGAAGGTTATGGTTTTCGAGAATGAGTTCATACTTATAAATTGTTTTATTTAAATACGTATAGAACAGACGTTATTTATTGCACACCATACAGTTGACTTCAACATAAGCCTATCATCATCATCAGCCTGCAACGTCCACTGTTGGACAAAGGTTTCTCCCAATGACAATAGTCATTTGGGGGGCTTTGCCTTAGTCATCACGTTGGACATGGGCCTCTCCAGTTGTTCAACACTCAAGGCGGATCTGCGGCAATCTGGAGGATATACCCATAATCGCCACGCTGAGCGGGCGGGTTGGCGATCGCAGGGCATAGCTTCTCGCTCCGGTGACGCTGCTGCCCGTCATCGGTCTGTTGTATTTAGCTACGCCTTCATCTGTGATGGTTATACCGCCACCAGTCGGTAGCCAGCGCCTCGTTTGTTATTCGACAGGATGCACTACGAGCAAGTGAGGTTGGCTTGAAGGGAAAAGATGATGATAGGCCGGTCCCTTACATCCCTGTTTTTTTTTATGCAAGATGCAGCAGACGAGCAAATGTGATGCCTGATGGTAAGCAATCGACACCGCCCATGGCAACTCAAATCGAGTTCTGGGGTCACTGCCGGCCTTATTTTTTATTTATTTCAGAATAACAAGAGCCTTAAAATCATACTATTTGAATAGCATTACGTAGTTACATATATCTGATGCCAACTGTACGCCATAATTGCCCATTGGTGCGGTTAAAATAAATACTTCACTTCAAAAAAAAAATTAAACCGACTTCAAAAAAAACACAAACTACCAAAACTGAAAAGCGATAAATAACGTAAGCAATTATTTAAATATTACAATTATCACTTATTTTTGAAGTCGGTGCCAGCCCCTAGGTACTAACGTAGACTGTTGTTGTATGACGCGCGCGGCCGGCAAATCCACACGACAATATAGATACATTTATTTGTTTGGCTGGCACCGACTTCAAAAATAAGTGATAATTGTAATATTTAAATAATTGCTTACGTTATTTATCGCTTTTCAGTTTTGGTAGTTTGTGTTTTTTTTGAAGTCGGTTTAATTTTTTTTTTTAAATATTTTATTTCTCTATTTTTAGTTGCGTTAATGTGCTGTGACCTTGAATAAGGGCTAATTAATGTCCTTAAGAGTTTTACTTAGGAATGAAAAATTTTGCTTTAAGTCAAGTGAAGACTTTGCGATCTAGAATTAAGCAAATCACTTACCAAATCACCTGCCTGCCCTATTAGCCCTGAATAAGTACATACTACTACCTACTTTCTATCGACCAATGTCAGTACTGTTCCCTAGCTCCTAACCGTTAAGGAGTTCTGTGGCTTCATCATCAGCACCAGAGGTTGACGCCCGGAAGCAAATACCTGAGTAAAATATGATTACGTAACAAAAACACCATTATGAGCATACAATTTTCGGTTTTTGCCCTCAATTTCTCCAGGATCCCATCATCAGATCATGACTTGGTGATAATGAGACCACCTCGGAAGTGTTCTCTGTCGAACAAAAAAAAATTTTTTGAAATCCATCCATAATTGACGGAATAATCGGTGAACAAACATAAAAAAAAAAAAGAATAATATATTATACATACAGACGAATTGAGAACCTCCTCCTTTTTTCGAAGTCGGTTAAAAACTTATTCTAAAGAGTTTAACACCAAGATGTTATGTCGGTTTAAGCTAACATTTCAACATAAGAGAACAAAGTAGTATTTCTAAAGCTGATTCAGACCTCATTACTTCACTTGTAAAGGGTAATAGAGGATAATAATCTTAGTACAATACCCCAACGAGTCATAATAGGTCGCTAGTCTTAGGAAAATGTTCTGAAGACCTAGAATAAAGACTACAGGAACTTATTGAAGATAATGAGTTACTTTAGTGAGTTTAATACGAATGCGCTTTTGTAAGATAGTTTCTTTGGTTAACATCTTTGTGTTAACTAGTCCACTTAGACTTGGCGAAACACCAGTTAAGTGACTGGTCGGTTTCGGTGTATAGCCATTTTTGTAGAGGAGAATGCATTAGTTACCTTCATGCCTCCGGGGGGAGTCGGCATGGTGTGTAGGATTCAAAATGACTGTGTACTTATGCATATGTGCATCAATTATTGTGATGTATTATAATATTGATTGCTTTTATTCTAATTTAAAAAAAAATATTTAGTTTTAATTGTTACTCTCTTGTGATCTCTGCCTACCCCTTTGGGGGAAAGGCGTGACGTTATGTATGTATGAGAGAGTACTCTTACAATGATATTCTCTTATAGAGTATTATAGTAATATTCCATGAAATTGTCGCCGCCGCCATCTTGTAACACATATCAACTTTTGTGAAAATTAATATGATTGCCACGAGACAGGCACAGCCTAGTGTGTCAGTCATTGGCAATACATTTTCTGTGTACTTTGTTTTTGAGAATAAACAATTTATTATTATTATTTATTAAGAGAGGTAGGGCATAGCGAATCTTCGCTCGAATTGAGCCGCCCGTCCGGGGAAGGACCTCCACCCTATAGAATACCGCAGTCAAATGACCTCTAGCTCGTGTTTCTGCCGGTGAGTAGGGTTTCCGGAGCTCGTGGGGGGTTAGGGTAGGGCTGGCATGGCGGTGGCAACTGATAGGTATCATCATCATCATCATAATGTAACAATACACCTCCCAAAATGGAAGGGCAAGGACACGTAATTCTTGACTCGCAACTAATACAAAACTCTAGGACACGAAATAGTCATAAAATCAAACCAATGCAATGGCTATTTTTTAACATTTTGTGCAAATAAAATATATTTACATATACCTACACACTTAAGCAATTGTCCTCTACCTGAAGGTTGTCTGGAAGAGATTGCTCCCAGCGATAAAACCGCCTACACTTTACCTACTATATTATGTTTGTATACTCTTTCCCGTAAATGTTCATGTTTGTGCAATAAAGTATATCTATCTATCTATCTCTACACACATATTATATTATCTCCATACAGACAAGCACGTAAAGTAAATCAATTTAGTTCAAGACAATGGCCGCCTGAGGGTGGGTTAGAAAATAAAAAAAGTACTTGATTGAAATCTGGAGGGACCCAACCCCAAACGGAATGCACCAGACGATGGCAAATTTAACCTCCTAATGTGAGGACGTACAAAAGACCCTCCATGTTTGGAGGGATTTTCTTACTGTGTAATGTGCAGTTTGTTTACGTTTGCGAATATTTACTTATTTTAATCATTGATGATGAAGTATTTGATTCTATCTAAGTGACGAACCTTTCCTTTATGTGAATTAAAGTATCAGTCACAAACATTACTATTTTTTATTGTTTGAAGGGTTATAAGATACTAGCGACCCGCCCTCGCTTCGCTTTGGGGTGTTTCAGATAAACATTTTTAAACTAAATATAGCCTATGTTACTCAGTGATAATGTAACTTTTTAACACGTTGACCGCCATGCCGGTCACCGGTGACCGGCAAACAATAGTTTTTCTATTGTGTCTAGTTTCTCGGCAGTCAAAGACTTATTATAATAAGAATTATTAAAATCGGTCCAGTACTTTTTGAGTTAATTCGTCACATACAAAAATACAAATCTTTTCTCTTTATAATATTAGTTTAGATAGAGAGTTGTTGTTTATAACTTTGTAATGATAATAAATTAATATACATTCCTAATCCTCCTACTCAAACACATTTACTCGGGCGCCTAGAGATTTCATTAGGTAGAAGACCGAAGGAACGAAAGCCTAAGGTTTTTATCGAAATTTTCATCATAGCGATCCTACGGCCAAAATCGTTCGGAGATAAAAATCATCAAATAATGAATCCTATGTACAGTCAATGGGATGTAATGGAGCGACCTATCATCTTTTCGCTCACCTTTACCCAAATCTTGTCCGGAAGATTACGGTCATAACGATAAAGCTTCATTTGTAAAACAACTCTTTAATCATCTTAGTTCAAAGTTAATTCGTTTGGTCCGCAATGTGCAATAAGAATATTTATCTATCTTGAACTGTGAAATCTAGAAAAATGCCCCTCAGTATATAGACACGTTCAAAGCCACAACTTCGAACAATGGCAAAAACAGGATAAACCAAACTATCCGTCCAGACGGAATGCAGATACCCAGGGGACCTTCCATTTCTAGACGTAATCGTATGTATTTGAGCAGTGCACATTTCCCTATCTCCATCTCTGTCTGATGCAGCCATCTCGCTCGCTCCTTATAAGACATTAAACCTATTGCGCGGATAATATCGAGAGTATTTTACGAGTGTTTGTATAGAGGCCTTACTGTTGGTTTTGGGGTTCTCGAATGTAAAATAAGTGAGATGCTTTCGACTTCAAAACACAAATAGTATTCAAAGCAAATGTTCCTTGATTAAAGACAAGGCTAGCTTTGGTGTTAACGTAAGCTTAAATGTAATTTGGTGTTATCTATCTACCTTCATAAAAATAAGACTAGCCTAGCGAAACTATGCCGTAGCGTAGCCTGCCTGTGACAATGGGCAACTTGCTCAACATCGGCGGACCCTAGGTATAAAAAAAAAGTAATCGGCCAGTGACATACTGGCCACCGCCATGCCGGCCCATAAGATACTTCGTCACCCCCAATTTAAGATCCCATAGGATATAGAAAGAAGGATAGTAGCAACAAAAAGACGTGGTCTCTGCCTATCCCTCTGGGAGAAAAGCGTGATATTATGTATAGAAGGAAGGAGGTATCACAAGTACACATGTTTAACGATGCGGCAAAGATAGGAATTGCCGATACTGAGCGGGATTCCTTTTTGCTAACTAACATCATTATAATATTATGTATCTGTTTTCTTGTTATTTATGTTTAAAATATGTTACAAATGTACTAAGAATCACATTTCTTAGTACATTTTTATATTCCATTTTAAAAGCAACGCAAAAAGTTACATTATCAAATCCGTACAATAGTAGGGGCCCTGATTCGAAATCCATCTTTCTACTTTATGACTCGCATAGAATTGAATTGTTGATTTTTGGCGAATTTTAAGGAAGCAATAAAACGCTTTTATCGTTTTCCTTCTTCTGCGTATTTTTTGACGATTTTTCCTCTTTTACTACCCACAGGAGTATGATTCAGGTTGATTCCCGGCCCTATGGTTAATCGATTTGGGGATTTAGACCCAATAAGTTTTGGCCTGCTTACAAACACTAAAACGGTAATAAAGTTTTTCCTTCATAAAGAATTTTATGAGAATTACTGGATTCAGAACGTTCAGAGTTTTATTATCTGAAAATCTTTACCTTTCTATGATGTTGGATAATTTGCTAGATAAAATTTGGTTGCAAAACTAACAGTTACGTAAGCTCTATCTACTCAACTATGAGTGTATATTCCAAATGTTTGCCCTAAGTGGCGAATAACTGGAGAAGCGTTTGCCCAGCAGTGGACTGCAATAGGCTGATGATGATGATGATGATATCCAGCGGTGGACGTTTGCAGGCTTCTCAACTTGGATCTATAAATGAGCTATGAACTCTGAAGTAGCTCGACATAATGGCTTCCCTTCGCCTGATGGTAAGCGAAAGAGAAGCCCTAGTCGCTGTGACAACTGGAAAGTAACTGTTTAGCTACCGGTTAGTTGCCACTGCCATGCCGGCCCAACCCTAACCCCCCACGAGCTCCGGAAACCCTACTCACCAGCAGAAACACGACCCAGAGGTCATTTGACTGCGGTATTCTATAGTCCTCCCCCGGACGGGCAGCTCAATTCGAGCGAAGATTCGCTATGCCCTACCTCTATCAATTAACAGAACTAACCATCTCACACCAGCAAAAGACCTTCAAAACCTAAGCTAATACAAAACCGGCCATCAGTCAGGTTCGCCGCCAACACCGTTCAAAGAATAAGCTGTCGCGGACGCGTTTTAAACCGTTACGCGCCGGCGAATTTTGAGAGCTAATAAATCTGTCAGGTGTCAAAGTAAGCCCCGTATCGAGGCGGGCAGCCGCGTGAGTTATGAACGGACGGAGCGTTTGCGCGCGTAATCAACTACGGAGGAGTGTGTTGTTATGATTAATAAAAAAAACTAGCGATTTGATTCTTTTGTCCCTTTTTTGACAACAAAGATGCATCAATGTGTCCGTTTGTCTGTCAAAACCCTTTTTTCATCAACGCGTGGAGGTTATTAATGCCTGCAAAAGTCCACTGCTGAAGACAGACGTCCTCCAAAGTCAATTATTGTCATGTGGGGAGATTTCCCGTAGTCACCAAGAAGATTGGCATTTAGTTAGCTAATTAGACCGGGCTGTTTCCGTCCTTCTACGTGTGTGCGCCAATTTTGTCTGTGTCATCATCATCATCAGTCTATCACAATCCAATGCTTACTGTTACCATCTTAGGGTTAAACCCATCTGGTTATTAACCTTTACATCTAATAATAAACCTATCACTTCACAAAATAATTGCCATAAATTTCCCCGAATACCTACCCAAACATTATTATTAACCTTTCAAATCAATCACGATTCGGGCCAACTCAAAATCGTTCGCGCCCAAGCATTATCGATGACGGGACGAAGACAATGGATGACGAATTTCCCCCCGAACAAATTACATCTAATTCGCCTTAACGACAATTAGCGCTGAGGGCGTATGCAAAGTAGATTCCGATTCCGTTTTGGATGGCCCTCGCCCGATAGATCATTATTCCCAGGCCTCATTATAGCCTGTGTTTAGTGACCTTATCTTCGAAATCGACGTAATGAGTCCAAAAGCTTTGTCAAGTGAGTTAGAACGTGTCATATTTAATTTTCTAATCTCTGAAAATAGATATCTGTTTGTGTTCGTTATTTTCTCTGAAGGTCTAAGTATTGATCAGGTTGTATTTTGTTTTTGTCATTGCTATAATAAAAGGCATGAGTACAAAAAAATCATGGTTTGAGGTTACAACTGATTTAGAATTGATGAAAACATAAATAATATGGAATGTAAGAGAGGCACCTATCATGTTTTCGCTCCAAGCCCTAATGGTGGTGAATCCTGTTGAATAACAAACGACGGTCTGGCAACCGAATGATGGTCTAACCATCACGATTGTACTCGTAGCTAAATATCATGATTTATGCCCTGCGATCTCCAAACCGCCTAGGAAAAGCCTCCAAATCTTTGTGCATTGGGCACAGCTGAAGATCAGCCTTTGTCCAGAGTGGACTGTGATAGGCTGATAAGCATAATTATATTATCACTACATAGTGTAAAACAAAGTCCTTTTTGTTGTATGTCTGTCCCCATGTATGCTTTTATCTTTAAAACTATGCAGCGGATTTTGATGCAGTTTTTTAATAGATAGAGGGATTCAAGAGAAAGGATAATGTGTATAATACTATATGCTTATAGTACTCGAGCGAAGCCGGGGATTTCGCTAGTGATATATATTGTAAACAATCCGATTCCTTACTTAGTCCCATCTTTGCTCGACTAATCTAAGACCTTTTAGGAGCATGTTAGACTGAATGTACACGGCGTAATTTCCTTACCTGCCCCTCATTAATTGCGCTCACGTCGCCGAGGGTACTTTTGTTTCGTTTCTTGGTCCTGTGTTGACAATCGCTCAGCTTAAGGAAGTTGGGGGGTTTTGGTACATGGCGGTTTATCGGTCAATGACCTCTGTGGATTGACCAACTCCCTTGTCTTAAAGTAGGTAAGTATTTTCTTAAACGGGACGTGAAGCAGCCGCATTGTGTGATCGATCTGCGTTGCACTGACACATTATCACTTTATGATCAGAAGTCATCATCATCATCTTCAGTCTATTGCAGTCCACTTCTGGACACAGGCCTCTCCAGCTATTCGCCACTTAGGACAAATATCTGGAGGATATACTCATAATCGCTACGCTGGGTAGGCGGGTGGGTGATAGCAGAGCGCAGTTTCTCGCTTCGATGACGCTGCTGCCCGTCATCGTTCTGTGATATTTAGCTACGCCTTCAATTGTGATGGTTATACCGCCACCAGTCTACCGCCACCGACTCGTTTGTAATTCGGCAGGATGCACCACGAGCAGGTGAGGATGGCTTGGAGCGGAAAGATAATAGGCCGCTCCCCACCGGTTTCAAAACTTTCAATAAACTTTTATATAAGCTAAAAAATACTTCATAAAGGACAAAAGCTCATTACCGAGCACAAAGAAAGCTCCCCAGTTAACCAGTCACCGCGAACTTTTCACTCGAAACTTTTCGCTTAAAACTTTCGCCCAAAATGCTTAATCGTATCGAGATTTGTAATAATCGATTTAGCCTCGAGAATCGTTATAAGCTTACAGAATTAGTTGCCGTGAACTAATGAAGTATTGTGATTAAGGTAAAATATTTGTTTTCTATGTTCGAAGCGTATTTTGATTAATCTGGTAAGTTTGATGTCGTGGTCAATCAGTTTTGATTAATGGGCTGTCTTTGCTAGTAGTTCACTAGTTTTGATTGACTTTTGCTACGAGTAATTAACTAATACCTGAACGTGATTTATTTATTAATTAATCTTTATTGCACTATGTATGTATTATGTATGTGCCTTGATGGCTCAACCAAGCCAAGGGACGTGGGTTCGATTTCCGTACAGTACAAACATTTGTGTTCATGAACATGTCTGTTTGTATTGGTCTGGGTGTTTAATATGTATAATATGTATTTATTTACAAAAAAAAAGTATGTAAGTAAGTTTATCAGTTGTCTAGTACCCATAGTACAAGCTTCGGCTTAGTTTGGGGCTAGATGGCGATGAGTAGCCCAGCGTGGCATGTCTGAGGTTTCTTTTTTATTTTTCTTATTATTTATGTAAAGAAGAAAAGCAATAAAAATAACATATTATACAAAGCAAAGACCTTATATTCGTTAAACATTATACCTATTTGCGAAACAGCGTTTAACAAAAAACTTTTCCTATCCCAGACCAACTCAAAGGGCTCGTTAGCGCGTTGCTGACGTCGGAAAATTATCGAAAAACTGTCACTGTCACTATCGCCTCCCTCGGACCCCCCGCGGCACGGACCCCCCGGGGTCCGTCTTGAGGACTCATTACGGCCGCCGACAATGGGCGCAGCACTAATGTGATTGTAGCTTGTCTCTGCCATGGTGCGCCATCGTTTTTGTATAGGCGAATTGTTAGGTTTATCTTTTGCTATTGTAAATATCGTTGGTTTTGTTATTGGGGTCTTAATGGAACAAGACAATTAGGCCTCACATTTACACTATTCATATATTCTTTAGAGTTATGTAAATAAAATCCTACTTCTTCTTGTTTTTCTTTTCGTGTCAATGGTTCATCATTATCCTAGCCTTTTTCCCGATTGTCTCAGGGTCGGTTTCCCAAACTGAGAGATTTGGCGAGGGCTAAGCTTTTACACAGAGCGACTGCCATCAGACCTCCGCAACACTTAGGGTAAGCTATTTATTTCCAGTTACCCATTCCCAGTTAGGCGTCAGAATTATCATCATCTCTGATATGATGTAACGACTGCTATCGCTATGGTCGTCAAAGAAAGCACCATCAAAATTGTACAACTACCCAAAAAAAGTAGAATTTCAAAAGCCATTCCCATAAACCTTTTTCACCTTTCAAAAGTGCGTACTCAATCCAGCCATTTGCATAGGCCGCCGATGGACCGTAGAACTAACAAAATTATTCAAAGCAGGAACAACGTAGGACTGCTCCCACGGGCTTAAGATTACGAGCCCCGTATGAGTAACGGGAGTTGTGCCCCAGTTACTGGATCGAGATAATAAAAACGTTTTAGCGAATCCGAAGGTACGTACCAACGTAGCGTTCGATTTGCGATTGTTTTGGATTTGCGAGCGTTTTAGGGTTAATGGAATGATTAGAATAGGGACGCAAGGTAAATAGAGCCGTGTTATTCGACAGGCTTTGAATAACAATCTGGTACTTACCTGACCGAGGGGCTTACGCCGACACGGTTACGCAAACGTATTTGACAAACACACAGCATTACATTATTGTATAAGCTATTGCCTTTCTGTGACGACCGAGGATAAATAATATAAAAAAAAAATATTTTGGCGGTTGGCCACAATTCCCTGATAATAACTCAAGAATCATTTCCTCCTCTTAGCGTCGATCCGGTTTGTGCCTCTAGGCCCAGGGTCCGCTTTGACCATGATCCTAGATTAAGCGAGTCGGGTTATTACATTGAAGCGACTGCCATCTGACCTTCGTAACCCTCAGAAAGGGGAACCAGACAAATTTGGATCATGGCTACACATTCAGAATTAAACTGGATGTGCAGGTTTCCTCACGATGTTTTCCTTCACCTGTAAGCTAGTGGTATAATTCCAGACATAGATTTTTGCATATTCAAGAATCATTTATTGGTATTAATTTACGGGGATGTAAGGGAGCAGCCTATCATCTTTCCGCTCCAAGCCAACCTCACCTGCCCGTGGTGCATCTTGCCGAATAACAAACGAGGCGCTGGTAACCGACTGGTGGCGGTATAACCATCACAATTGAAGGCGGAGCTAAACCACAATCTCACAACCACAAATCTAGTTATGGGCCGATTGTCCGAAGTAAGCCGGCTCCGAGTGTCGGCAACTGTTTTGACATCTCAGTGATTTTTTTTATTTTCTGACCATTTGGTCAGTACTGCAGAAAGGCATATAATAGGCAAAGGCCTAATATTTATTGAGCCAAGTTTAAGAGAGGTAGGGCATACCGAATCCGCCCGTCCGGGGAAGGCCCTCCACCCTATAGAATACCGCAGTCAAAGGACGTGTTTCTGCTGGTGAGTAGGGTTTCCCGAGCTCGTGGGGGTTAGGGTTGGGCCGGCATGGCGGTGGCAGCTGACAGGTAACTGACCAGTTTCTAGCCCTTTGTCACAGCGACTTGGGCTTCTCTTTCGCTTTCCATCAGGCGTAGGGAAGCCATTATGTCGAGACACTATAAAAAAAGCCAAAGGCGAGTATATTCGTCGCGTGCGTATACTCTCCACTCACAGTAAATCGAGTTACGAGCCGATTGTACAAAGCGAGGCGGCTCGTAGTGCCGGCAAACGTTTTTGTTGCACCCACACAATAATGGAACGCTCCTGAGAGTGCAGCAAATTTGTTGGGACTCGCGGGTGTCTTAGATTTGTTAGACTTCTAGAGTAATGTGAACGAAAGTGGTCTAGATAGTGCAAGAGTCATTGACTGACCCGGTTCACAAATAAACGGACCACGTCCGAATTCAGCCATGAAGCAAAAGAGCTTTGGAAATACGGTTTCTTGAAGGATAGAACAGCTGCAATGCGTCATATAGCTTATTTGACGCTTTTGGCCTCTGCCTTCTGAGCCAAGGGTCGTGGGTTCGATTCCCGCACAGTACAAACATTTGTGAGCATGAACATGTCTGTTTGTATTGGTCAGAGTGTTTTCTATGTATAATATGTATTTATTTACAAAAAAAATATAAGTAAGTTTATCAGTTGTCTAGTGCCATTACTTCAAAGAACCCCCCTTTTTTGTTGCCCCAAAGTTTGAGAATCCAAATGCAATGACGCAGGTAACGTCAGCGCTGCTTCGTTAGTCGGTTCATTACAGCCCACAAGGGCGAGGGCGTAAAAAGATTGAACTGCGTTACCCCGCCCTGATGCAGTAAGAAAAAAACGCATTGCTATATACTACGTACATAGCAGTTAAATAATGTCTACAATAGATGTTTTTACGTATCGATAGTGTAGCAAAATGGTTGCCAGCCCTGTGGATGGTGAGCGGTTACCTCAGCCCATGAACAGCACTACCACTCAGCAGTGGACTGTGATAGGCTGATGATGATGATGCAGGCTCATCATCATCAGCCTATCACAGTCCTCTGCTGGACAAAGGCCTCTCCAGTTTTTCGCCACCCGGTAAACATCTGGAGTATACCCATAATCACCATAATCACCCATAATGACCTGCAATTGCCAACCCGCCTGCCCAGGGAGGCGGGTTGGCAATTGCAGGTCGTAGCTTCTCGCTCCGGAGACGCTGATGCCCGTCATGTATTTAGCTACGCAGTCGATTGTGATGGTTATACAACCAGTCGGTTGCCAGCGCCTCGTTTGTTATTCAGCAGGATGCACCACGGGCTGGTGAGGTTGGCTTGGAGCTAAATCATGATAGGCTGCTTCCTTACATCCTATAACTAAACTAAACATAACTTTTATTATTTTTTTACTAATTAAAACTAATTTAATAACCATTCCTTCCATTTTGACCCCTATTCTATCCAACAATTTTTCCCACAAGCCAACATCTCGGAACACCCACCAAGCAATTGACTGTATCCTGTTAATTCACATAGTTAATTAGCTAATTCTGTCGTCAGGACGTATGTTACGGCCCATTGTGCATCCTCGATCATGCGTTGTGCATTCGTTGATTTATCGCAAGATGTGAACGGCTGATTAGGCGACGTTAATAATATTAGTGAGCTATCGTGTTTGTTCACACAGGTGAGTGATGTTACGATGGTTTGTAATAAATATAAACAAATAAACAAGTTGAGACGTGCCAAGATGTACAATAGGATACTGTGTTGCGATGTTGTTATAATAAATTAAAGAAATAAACAACCTAAGATATACTACGCTGTCCTATGGGGTATTAGACAACTGACAAATTTACTTAGATACTTTTTGTTTTGGTTAATAAAAGTGTGACATTATTCGAAAGGACTATGATGTTTTGCTATGGGATGTAAGGGCGGTCTATCATATTTACGCTCCAAGCCAACCTCACCTGCCCGTGGTGCATCCTGCCAAATAACAAACGAGGCGCTGGCAACCGACTTGTGGCAGTATAACCATCACAATTGAAAGCGTAGCTAAATATCACAGCCTGATGACAGGCTGCTGCGTCACCGGAGCGAGTAGCTACGCCCTGTGATTGCTAAACCGCCTGCCCAGCGTGGCGATTATGCGTATATCCTCCACAGTATTTGCCCTAAGTGGCGAACAACTGGAGAGGCCTATGTCCAGTAGCGGACTGCAATAGGCTGATGATGATGTGTAGCATTTTTAGGACACGCAATATATTATATTGCGCTTTAAGTCGAGTCCGTCGACTCTGTGGTATTTAGCTACACCGTCAATTGTGATGGTTATACCGCCACCAGTCGGTTGCCAGCGCCTTGTTGGTATTCGGCAGGATGCACCACGGGCAGGTGAGGTTGGCTTAGAGCGAAATGATGATAGGCCGTTCCTTTACATCACGTTGAGGAACTAAAAAAACAAAACTAGAAACAAGGCCTCTGCATTACCCGTTTCATAACAAGTTTCCTAGTAGTTTTCCGAGGCAAGTCAGCACCAATAAGTCACGAGGCTAATAACAGTCGCTGCCGGGCAGTTACGGGCCGTAATGAGCGCCATCTGTCTGCGTAACGGGATAACGCCTAATATGAAGTAACGCCGCGGGCCGGCGCGTGTCTTCATTCGATATTAGAAAGATTGAGATATGAGTCTGAGGATTGTTTTTGAAGATTAGATTGCAAGATGATGATTGACTGGCTCGGTGGCTCAATTGGTAGTGACCTCTGCCTTCTGAGCCAAGGGTGGGTTCGATCCCCACACATTACAAATATTTGTGTGCATGAACATGTCTGTTTGTATTGGTCTGGGTGTTTTCTATGTATAATATGGATTTATTTACAAAAAAAACAATATCTAAGTAAGTTTATCTAGTACCCATAGTACAAGCTTCGGCTTAGTTTGGGGCTAAATGGCGCCGTGTGGCCCAGCGTGGCATGTCTTGGGTTATATATATGACTAGCTCTGCTCGCGACATCGTCCGCGTGGAATAGTTATTTTTTCCCCGTTTTTTTTACATTTCCCATTATTTCTTCGCTCCTAATAGTTGCAGCGTGATGTTATATAGCCTAAAGCCTTCCTCGATAAATGGCCTATTCAACACAAAAAGAATTTTGGCGTGGACAGGCGGGTTGGCGCTCGCACGGCGTAGTTCTCGCTCCGGTGGCGCTGCTGTCCGTCATCGACGTGGGAACCGCCTGGTGGCAGTATAAGTGTCGCAGTCATCTGGTTGAATCTCCTATTCAATTGAATCGCTAGCGCGTTCATTGAATGACGACATTCAATTGAATGACTAGACCGAACGTTGACTAAACACGCGTCACTTAACGTCCAACTAGGTAGCGGATTGAAACATAGCCCTTTGAAAAGAGCGGACGTAAAAGCAGTCAAGTGATTGTAATTTAGTTCATTTTTATCCCGCGCGGCGTTAG
The DNA here is from genome assembly GCA_031163375.1 of Conogethes punctiferalis. NCBI lineage: Eukaryota > Metazoa > Arthropoda > Insecta > Lepidoptera > Crambidae > Conogethes > Conogethes punctiferalis. The sequence goes on from CM062085.1 coordinate 18,207,546, forward strand.
TAGTCACTAAAACAAATATGGCGTCGAACATCATCACCTGAGTGTTGATATTTTTTTGATTAGATTTACTTTAAACTGACTTATACGTAATAAAATAGTGTGACAGCATGGATTTACCTATTAATACGCCGCCTCCGGATACTTTTAAAGAAAAATTAAAAACTAAACATTAAACAGTCGGCTTTTACCCATTCAACGACTTTGCTAAAATGACGTTCAGTCAAGACGTTGAACGTTTCATTCAATAACTTGACGAGTTGTCCTTTAGGCATTCAATTAAATGTCGTCATTCAATGAACGCGCTAGTCATTCAATTGAATAGCAGATTTAACCAGATGACTGCGACATAAGCATCACAATTGAAGGCGTAGCTAAATACCTCAGGCCGATGACGGGCAGCAGTGTCATCGGTACCGTGCAATTGCCAAAACCTGAAATCGCCATTATGGTTAAAGCCTCTAGATATTGGCCTAAAGTGGCGAACAACTAAAGAGGCATATGTCAAGAAGTGGACTGCGATAGGCTGATGATGATGAACATAGCGAACCATAGTGGACCATAGTGGACTATAGTGGATCATAGTGGACCATAGTGGACACCCATCCAGACGTGCCCAACGTGCTACACATACCTTTAGTCTAATTGGCCTCAGTCATAATACAAGTAAGATCGGAACAGATCAGCTATTCCAATTCTCGCTAAAACTGAACCAGGCTTGCCAATCCTAAGGCAGGTACACGAATCACCAAATTTCCCGATCGCCAATAAAGTAGTTCAGTCGAATGGAGGTTCGATTCCGAAGGCTCCACTTGAACCTCGACAAATAACCTTGGAGAAGCGACTGAGACTGGAGTAAAGGAAATTTAATAAAACATTATTTTTTTCTAATCAGTCGTTTGGTCGTTACTGAGGATCGTTGATTGATTTCGTAGCCCTAATCAACTGTATCTACTTATCTGGCCTAGACTGGCTTGATGGCTCATTTGGTAGTGACCTCTGCCCTCTAAGCCAAGGGTCGTGAGTTCGAATCCCGCACAGTACAAACATTTGTGTTCATGAACATGTCTGTTTGTATTGGTCTGGGTGTTTTCTATGTATCGTTTTTTTTTACAAAAAAAAAACGTATCTAAGTAAGTTTATCAGTTGTCTTGTATGGGTAGTGCAAGCTTCGGCTTAGTTTGGGGCTAGATGGCGCTTTGTGGCTTAGCATGGCATATCTTGGGTTATTTATTTATCTCTGTCAGAAGTTGGGCAACTTCAACAAAGCTAGGAGACCGCCGCGCCTGATGAAATTAGTCCAGGGCAGTGTTGTCCTTTACTTGGTCGGCAAGCGACCGCGAGCTCTCTTCCCTTGTACGCTACCATAAACCAATTTTTCAAGACTCTAGTTGCCTCTTATACTCACATGACCAAAATATGATAAGAGCCGTAGCCGACAGACAGAGGAAAGACGAGTCTTATCTCCAAGTTGTGAAAGAATAGTCACATGTGTATTTGGCAGTCTATGGGATCCTAGCTACACCCTTAATCGTGATGGTTATACCGCCACCAGTCTGTTTCCAGAGCCTCGTCTGTTATTCAACAGGATGAATGAAGCCACCTGGCTTGGAGTGAAAAGATGATAGGTCGCTTTTTTACTTCCCCATTAATGTACTACATTACAAACAAATATACCTAATGTATGTTCTACCTATGTTCCACAAATAAATGATTAGATTTGATTTGAAAACTTTGAAATTATCCAACGGCTTTCCGCGCCGAATCTGCTCTGGCGAGACAAATGCTCTAACTGAACGTACATCCGGCCGTCTATCACTGCAGCTAAACATCGCCGACTGTACTCATTCGGACGTTGTTGGGATGCCGTTAATCAGTTCGAGTCAGTCTGTTCTGTCTGACTGTACCTGGTGTTTGACATCGAGAGTATGTGGGGATAGATACGGTATTGTGATGTGGTAGTTTACGATTCAATAAGAGATAGCTATAAAATTTTATCCATTATATTATGTAAAGAAATGTCCAATCATATTATGCCAGTATGCCTATATTGATTTTGTCATGATAGCTTTCCAGTTTTAAATGTTTCATAGCATTGCATGCATGATAGAAAAAATACTAATTACATGCCTATATCTTTCCGGGGGTGTCGTAGGGGTCCCGTGTCGTCGAGGTCTTAATCGACTAAGGGACTTCTTGATATCACAATTACTCAACCAAGAAGCTGCAAAGTTTGGCCACAGTTTTTTTTTAAAAAGACAAGCCAAGAGAACGTTTAGAAAACTAGTTGGATACTGTACTTCACAGGTTGTTAGCCGATTAGTCTTTTCCACATCATTAGCCTATTGCATTCCACTGCTGGACTTTCCAGTTATACGCAACTTTGTGCAAACAATTTGTGTGTGGGGGCTTAACCCATAATCGCCACGTTTGGACAAGCGGGTTGGCGATGGCAGGGCGTAGCTTCTCGCTCCGCTGACGTTACTACCTGCATGAGATATTTGTTTACGCCTTCATTTTGTGATAGTTATACTGCCTCTTATTGGTCGCCAGTCTATTATAGTATCCACAGAAGTCAACGTTTAGCAAGACAAGTCTATACCTAGCCTAGTTGGAGTTAGCAATCAGTTAACTTAAATTAGGCGAGTAACGTCAATTGACGTGCGATTAATATTTACAACGGAATAAAAACGGGATAGTGTTCAAATGTGTCTCACCGCTGCCATCTTAAGCAAAACAAGCAGCTTGGCTTATGCACTTGCACAGGAGGTACTATAGTGCACAATAAGTGTGTCTACAAACACAGGTACAGTCATCATCATCATCATCACCAGCCTATTGCAGTCCACTGCTGGACATAGGCCTCTCCAGTTGCTCGCCACTCAGGGCAAACACCTGGAGGATATACCCATAATCGCCACGCTGAGCAGGCGGGTTGGCGATCGCAGGACGTAGCTTCTCGCTCCGATGACGCTGCTGCCCGTCATCGGCCTGTGGTATTTAGCTACGCCTTCAAGTATGAAAACCGCCATCAGTCGGTTGCCAGCGCCTCGTTTGTTGTTCGGCAGAATGCACCACGGGCAGGTGAGGTTGGCTTGGAGCGAAAAGATAATAGGCCACTCCCTTACATCCCAAACAGTTTCATTATTAATTAATACAGATTTAGATCACCCATCCACGCGTTGCCGCAGCTGACCACCGCAGTGTTTGCTCGCGCCGCGATAAGAGCAGCGCAATGGCTCTTGTACTCTCGTTGACGTAATTACCTTCAACATTCTTAGTCACCGTGGCCGCGTGGTCGCAGAAGCACGCTTAGGTATCATCTTCAACTTTCTTAAACACCATGATCGCATTTTGACTATTAGAAAAGTTTCTAATTCGATATTCCGTTTTACTGTTTAGTTTGGTCCGAATAGTTTCATAATTAATTAGCACAGACCTAGGTCACCCATCCACGCGTTGCCGCAGCTGACCGCCGCAGTGTTTGCTCGCGCCGCGATAAGAGCAGCGCAAACAAAGCGTGACGGCGGCCGATAGCCGCCGAGTGATTGTCGCTCCGGGACCTGCACTCAATCAGCTAACTCAAACGGCGGGCTACGTCTATTGACGTGCGATTAATGTACGTGCACAACAGGATACACGTCGAATAGTATTCAAATTTTGGCCACAGAAGCCAATGTTTTTTTTTATCCAAGAGGCGGCAGACGAGCAAATGTGATGCCTGATGGTAAGCAGTCGACACCGCCCATGGACACCCGCAACTCAAATCGAGTTTAAGGTCGCTGCCGGCCTTTTAAATAGGAGTACGCTCGTTTCTTGAAGGCTCCCATGTCGTAGCTGTTCGGAAATACTGAAGCAGATGTTTAGCAAGACGAGTGTGTACCTCGCTTAGTTTGAGTTAGCAATCAGCTAACACAAACTGAGCGAGTAACGTCAATTGACGTGCGATAAATATGACAAAGGAAAAAAGATGAGATAGTTTTCAAATGTGACTCACAATAATCACTTGTAGAGAAGTCGTCATAATAACAATAAGTTAAGGTAAAACACCGCGCGAAAACGTCATTTTTCATTCATTACCAGCCTATTGCAGTCCACTGCTGGACATAGGTCCAATACCCCTTTTATATAAATAATATTTGCAATGGACCCCTATGCCTCTCCAGTTGCCCGCCACACAGGGAAAACATCTGGAGGATTTACCCATAATCGCCACGCTGGGAAGGCGGGGTGTGGGAACGCAGGGCGTAGCTTCTCGCTCCTATGACACTGCTGCGCGTCATCGGCCTGTGGTATTTAGCTACGCCTTCAATTGTGATGGCTATACCGCCAACAGTCGGTTGCCAGCGCTTCGTTTGTTATTCGGCAGGATGCACCACCAAACATAATACGCGAAAACGTAAAAAAGAGTATCCCTCAAAACACGAAAGTCACCGATCCACACCTATTATTTCCCCGTCTGCCAAAACCCAATGTATAAATATATCTTCTAGATAACGAACACCGCAATTCGGTTAATTTATTAAATAAATAAATATCAGAGAAGCTATTATCATCGGCCTTATTATCTTCCCGGCCGAGATGCGGCCCTATCTCGCAATGAGCGCTGAATGAAGACAAATGCTCATACGAATATTACGGTGTTATGTAGGCCGGGACCGGAAGTCTCTTGGAAACTACTAGCCATATTATATAGCCCTTTATACTTACTAGCCCTTTATACGTACTTAGTTTATGGTTTAGGTCCTGAAAAACAATCGCTCTTATGAGCTCAGGAAATTCTGAGAGACAAATGTCTCTCGGCTGACTCGTCAACGATGGTAGCCCGGATGGACAAAAAGTCGAAAGTCTCTGCTACAAGAGCCTCACATAAGGGTTTCTATTTATGTCTATATATTTATTTATTTAAACTTTACTGCACAAAATGGTACAAAAGGCGAACTTAATGCTAGGAGCATTCTCTACCAGTTAACCTTTAGGTCATGCAGAGAGCAGATTTACTTGTGTCATCATGAAAAGCAAGGCTTTCTATACAGCTTTTTCTTGCTTTTTTTGGGTAACTTTGCGAAATGATAATTTTGAAATGGCTTACATATCCATGGACTTATGGGGTAGATGGTACTCTTTATGACTGAATTTGCTTGGCGGGTCTACTCTCAGTGGTTCTACTAGATAGACAATACTCTACCAATCGACGCTAAGGTTATTTTTATTTGTAACTAGCTGCGCCCCGCGGTGTTACCCGCGGTTTCTTCGAATTTTTCTCGCCCTAAAAACCATCCTTGAGCATCAACGAACATTTAAAAAAAGAATTGGCCAAATTGATCTAGGCGTTATTGAGTTATGCGCTCACCAACATATTTAGCGATTCATTTTTATATTATAGAAGTGCTTGTATCAAGTTTATTGTGATTGCAAGAAAATATATTTGTGTTGGTGTGCAATAATATGCCATATTTATGCGTATTGCGATGAGATCTTACGTATCTAAATTATATATATCTTGTTAAGTAATAAGACAATCATGTATTATCACATCTACAAGCGTATTCGGCGTCCATTAGCGTAACCTTTCGGATCACAACGCAAACACCGCGAATCGGCCCTCTACAACAGTTATCCATTACCTGAACATAATTCGGGTGTCATATGTATCTTGGCGACAATGCGGCCTCATCAGTCGTGTAGTGGATGGCAAATATTGAGAGTTTGACGGCCGCAAACATTCATTAGGCGGATTAATTGTGGGCTGAGTAGAAAGCTCTCGAGATGTCGCTGTTTGCAGGCGATTGATGATGAAGGGCAGGCTCGGCAGCTTTGATGTGATTGGTTGTTGACGGAAGATATCCCCACGTAGCTATAGATCCAAATGGATATGACTTAGGGACCTTCAAGAAGCGAGCCTACAGATTTCTCAAGGGCCGGCAACGCACCTGCGACTCCCCTGGTGTTGCGGTGTCTATGGGCTGAAGTGATTACTTACCATCAGGTGACCTTCAGGCCCGTTTGCCTTCTCTGTCATAAAAAAAAGTGGCTACATAGTTTTTTGGGCAACTTTAAAAAAGCGATATAAGCGACCGTATATTATGTTCCTTTTCCTCCCTTACATGCCCGTGGTGCATCTTATGAAGGCGTACCTATATACGATGGCCAAAAACGTTACTGGAGCCAGGAGCGACCCGCTTCGATCGCCAACTCGCCAGCATGGCGATTACGAGTAAAGCCCCTAGGCATTGTAGTGACGAACATCTGGAGAGGTCTATGCCCAGCAGTGGACTGCGATGGGCTGATGATGATGAAACATTCATTCGCCTATAAAAGGCCTTGAGATGTTGCTGTTTGTAGGCTCGATTGATGATGAAGGGCAGGCTCTGTAGCTTTGATGCGATTGGTTGTTGAGTTTGAGTTAACCACGGAAGATATCGACACTTAATATGTCAAGTATATCTGTGGCTATAGATTCGAACGTATTTTTTTATGCAAGAGGCGGCAGACGAGTGACAAATGTGATGCCTAATGGTAAGCAGTCGACAAACATCTGGAGGATATACCCATATCCTCCTATTATGGGTATATCCTCCAGATGTTTGCTCTAAGTGGCGAACAACTGGAGAGGCCTATGTCCAGCAGTGGACTGTAATATGCTGATGATGATGAAGCAGTCGACACCGACACCGCCCATGGACACTCGTAACCCATATCGAGTTCTGGTCACTGCCGGCCTTTTAAATAGGAGTAGGTTTCTTGAAGGCTTCCAAGTAGTCGCTGAATGGAAAGACATTCGCAGAACGTTAGCTCCACAAAGCCGAGGCAAAAGGTTCCTCATAAAGCGTACAGTGTAGGATCACCAACCATCGAGATGATGAGGATGGAATTGCAATCGGTTACGTGTGGTGCGGTGAAGAAACTCAGCTGCAGGCAGTGAACTTGGTGCGTTGAAACTATGCTGTGTGATCCAGCGGGGCATGGCTTGGTTTTTATTTATATGTTCGGCTATAATATTAAGTGCCTTTATGAAGTCTATATTAAAAAAAAAAAACTATTTTTATTTGTATTGGTCTGCAATGTTAAATGCCTTTCGTAAGTATCATTATTGACAAAGACCACCATTTCCCTCCTCCGAACACAATTCTGCCCACACATTTACCATCCATTTTTTTCATTGTGATAAAGATACAATATACAAAATAAATCTTACGCAGCGATCTTCGTCCCCCATCGTATAAGTGACCAGGGGTGCTGAACTTTTATTGATGGGGCTCTGATCTTCAGTGCAGATATCGTTTATAATATTTTTTGCATCGCTTTCGTACCACTGCCCTTTGAAAAAGTTTGCCGAGTACTGTCGGGCGCTAAAGTGTCTCCACTTTTTATTTGTTTTATTTTATTATCTTAAATTAGATTCTATGTGTATTTATACTCGTATATTTCATAAACCGGCGGCGGTCGTTGCGGCGAGGTACATATATTCATGACAGTGGCCACCGTCATACTGGCCCCTAAGATGCATCTTTACTCTTCTTTAAGAAGAGGAAAACATAAGAGAAGATTTATTGATTAAATTTTTATTACATAGTAAAACATAACGCAATAAACCAACAAAAGGGCAAACTTAATAGGGCATAGGCATTCTCACTGTGCTGTGTATGTTTTTATAGTTGTACAACATAGTGGCTTACATCATAATAAATGATATGCGGATGCACTGGCTGAATACATCACAATAATATAAACGGTTACAGCCGGCTTACAGCGAACATCGGACCCCTTTACAATGAACCTGTAAAAGGTTGCATCTTTGGTATAAACTTTCTTGTTATCACTTCTGTCACTGACAGTACCACCCAGCCGTCACGCATCACACCGAAGGGTTGATAGATCGAAACAATTCGGGAGTGCATCAAACTATGGCCCTAAGATTTATCTTCCGCGTGACACGTCATTTTTCTGCACGTCACAGCGTGTTAAAGCGTGAACTTTAATGTCCACAGACGTGTTGCGGTACCTGTGATGAATCTATCCGGTGATGAAGTGCGAATGGGTTGATGGGTGGCGAACAGTTGTATATTCGAAAACATAGATAGATGTTTTTTTATTGCACAAACGTTTTAGAAAAACACATTACAAAGAAAATAAAGGATGAAGATTGTACGAGTACAATCAAATTGTACTTTTAATAAAAAAAGAAGTAGGTAGTTAAAGTTGTTCTGTTAATAGCAGCATAGCATTGAGGCTTTTTTTCGCCTCATCATCAGCCTATTGCAGTCCACTGCTGGACAGGGGTCTCTCCAGTTGTTTAAAACTTAAGTCAATCATTTGGAGGATACCCATAATCGCTACGCTCAGGCAGGCGGGTTGGCGATCGCAGGGTAGCTTTTCGGTCCGGTGACGCTGCTCTCATCGGCCTGTGGTAACCTTCAATTGTGATGGAAACCGCCACTTGTTGGTTGCCAGCGCCTCATTTGTTATTCGGCAGGATAGAAGACCTGGTGGAAAGTAAAAGAAGCCTAAATCGCTTTGGAGACAGATGAGTTCCTAACTAAAGCAAACCACCTCCGTAAGCTAACCCTGGCTGGTCTTTCTTTTTCTTTTTAGTATTGTGTCTATTAGATAGGGTGTGAAGCGGAACGGCACTCATACACAGGCTCGGTGGCTCATTTGGTAGTGACAGGCTCGGTGGCTCATTTGATAGTGACCTCTGCCCTCTGATCCATGGGTCGTGGGTTCGATTCCCGCACAGTACAAACATTTGTGTTCATGAACATGTCTGTTTGTATCGGTCTGGGTGTTTTCAATGTATAATAGGTATGTATTTATTTACAAAAAAAAATATCTAAGTAAGTTTATCAGTTGTCTAGTACCCATAGTACAAGCTTCGGCTTAGTTTAGGGCTAGGTGGCGCTGAGTGGCCCAGCGTAGTGTGCACGATCCGTGTTGCTGCGACTAAGTAGACGTGATGTGGATTGCTTATATTATTTTTTTACTAGCGCGTCGTCTGCTTAACGTCATGCAAGACGCAAGAGTTTAGTAATTAAAAAAAAAGACCTATAATCGCCATGCTGGGCAGGGGAATATGGCGATCGCAGGGCGTAGCTCCTCGCTCCGGTGATGCTGTTGTCCGTCATCGGCCTGTGGTATTTAGCTACGCTTTCGATCGTGATGGTTATACTGCCACCAGTCGGTTGCAGATTGGGTAAAGTCTCCAGATGTTTTCCGATGCGGCGAACAACCGAAGAGGCTTAAATCCAGCAGTGGACTGCAATAGGCTGATGATGTTGATACAAAAAAAGATGAAAAGTTCATAGAATGGCTTTCTAAATATAAACTTAGTGCAATTCTTCTCCTTTACCTAGAATAAAATAGCTCCACTTAAGCTTACAGTAACAATGATAAATTGATACCCGCTAAGAGTCGCGCATTCGATGATGTCACTCAAGATGCGGCTTAAGAAATTTCTCGGTAGGTAACTCCACAGAAAGCAACTCTGAAATGTATCGGTATAAATTTGCGGCGTAATTGAATCCGACACCCGTTGCGGACAAACGCGGAACAAATATTATTTGCGAAGCCACTGCTAGTGATGCGAAATGGTATTGTCGATAAAGTTATAGAGAAGCCGTAATATAAAAATTATTTTAGGAAAAAAAATACACAAAACAAGAAAATTGGAAGATCAAAACAGTTGCCCAAAATGGCTGTCGTTTTAAGGGTAGGCAGTATCTAGACTAGTGTAGTTTGCTTGTCTAGATACGGTATTTTTTTCTATCGTATCAAGCAGTTCTTGTTTTACACCTCGGCGGTATGGTGGTCTCCCGACACGGTAGCGGTACACAACGCCATTGTGCCCGAATGAACTTGTTGTTGTCTTCCTCAGGGCTTCACTTAAATGCCGCTTCTCTCTCGATGTTTTCCTTCATCGTAAGCAATAAGCAAGTCGAAAAACATAATTTTTTGTTTCAACTTAAATATCACTGCTAGCATTCAACGAAGTCAACGGCCTTAACTCTCGCTGACCCACCGACGCTCTTATGCCATATAGATCAACAATGTATTCCTCTACATTTACATCATCATCATCATGCAGCCATGCAGTCCAATGCCTGGAAATAGATCTCTGAAGTTGTTCGCCTCTTTGGGAAAACATCTGGAGGATATACCCATAATCGCCATGCTGGGCAAACGGGTTGGCCGGTAACGCGGATGCCCGTCATCGGTCTGTAGTATTTAGCTACGCCTTCAATTATAATGGGTATACCGCCACCAATCGGTTCCCAGCGCCTTGTTTGTTATTCGGCAGGATGCACCACGAGGTGAGGTTGGCTTGTAGCGAAAAGATGATTGTCCGCCCTTACATCCCCAACAATGTATGGTGCATTAAGGACAAATAACAACAGAACAATGTATGAAGCAAAATTTATCGATAAAACCATAAACACCGCACCTCCTTATCCCGAGTGGGGCACCAAAGATTCCCTCTTGGTAAAGTTTCTCGACTGATGGTGTTTCAATGTAATCTGGACTATTTAACGGCTCACGGGACGCGCCGAGGTGCGCGCTTTCGCATAATCGCATGAATAGTAGTTGGAATAAGTATTAAGCTATTGGATGATGATATAAATCAAGTATTACTATAGAGGGTAACTGACGCAATAAAATATCATTTTCTTGAGTAAGCGATGTTGTAACGTACCTATTGTAAAACAACTCCTAGACGGCCGAACTGTTCCTCATTAATAAAATTATCATTATCAGTCTGTAAACTTTCACTGATATAATTATATGAGTCTCCCCCAATGACGATTGTCATAGGGAGGTCCTACTCTAAATCCCAAATTCACACGGACAAAGCGTGGTTACTAAATTAAATCCCCCAATCCAGCAGTGGATGGATAATGATGAATTGGGTAGCGCTTGAAGTCAACTCACCTGATTTTAAGCGACGTTAGAACCTACAATGGAACGAGCTCACACAACAAAAACCGATTTACTCTCGTCTTGAGAATATTATGCCAATCGGTGAACACTGTCTCTGACAAAGAGCTCCATAGCAACCCTTCGCACTATGAAAGTATCATCAAAGAGAATCATCACATCTCATAGATATTGGCTAGATTGGCCCAATGGTTCATATGGTAGTGACCTCGGCCTTATGAGCCAAGGGTGGTGGTTTCGATCCCCGCATAGTATAAATATTTGTGTGCATGAACATGTCAGTTTATATTGGTTGGAATGTATACTTAATATGAATTTATTTACAAAAAAAAAGGTATCTAACTAAGTTTATCAATTTTCTACCACCCATAGTACAAGCTTCGGCGTAGTTTGTGGCAATATGGCGATGTGTGGCCCAGCGTGGTAAGTCTTGGGATATTTATTTATTTCTAAATCCCATGAGTGTCGTAGAAGAAAAAGGAATATCAGGAGACAGGCGGCAGCGTTTACCCATTTACTTATAAAAAAAATATCAACTAGAATAAGCTACCTAATTAAACACGAACGCACCAACAAACAAGCTTTACACGCCTTGCCGATCCTGATATATTCACATCTACTTCACCGACATCATGCGATTAGTCGCAAGCGTGCGCCGCGCCCGTGTCGCACGGGATTTGAATAAGCCCCCACGTGCAGCGGAGCGGAGGCAGAAATCGGATATTAGCGCTGAGGTCATGGATCCAGGATCCAACTGGTTGCCTACACAACGGGCAAAAAGATATTGTGCTGTCTCATAATGCTAACAAATGTTGTAAATGCGATACTTAGTTTGCTTCGTATTTCTTAGCGCTTTATCTTTTGAACCGATCTAAAATTTCACATTGGTACACATAGATAGGTTTATTAAAAATAATACTAGATTATCTGTTATCTTGGAGATGTAGCTAGGTAGATGACTGGTCCGATGGCTTATTTGGCAGACCTGCCTTCTGATCGCCGAATATTCTACCTACGGCGGTACCCTACCTCAAGATGGTGATAAGACAGGAAATAATAAGATGTTCAACGATGACGGAGGCCGGCGCTAGTCTAGTGGAAGTATTCCCTTAGCATAATGATCTGGCAGATGTACCGTTTATAATTACATTAGCATCAATCACTGGAAATTTACAATACAAAAACGACCATTCCACAAAGTTCATTTATCTTCACAAGCTCACCTTCATTTAAGTCGCCTAACAAAGTCGGGACAGCTAAAAATAGTAACTTAACATCCATTGTAAAGTCTGAAATTAAGTGAAAGTAAGCGAGCCAATACCATTCATGGCCAGTGTCTCATTTGCTAGCTGACATGCGTGGGCGGCTAACGAACTGGCTACAAAGACAATCGGAGTACAGATGGGACAATGGCTTGTAGTTTAATGCCTATTTAGGTGCAGGTTTTGTTAGGAATATCAATAAGTAAGGTTAAATATCTTGTCGACATTGATGGAAAAAGCTAGATACGACATTTTCCAATACTTTATCTCTGCATCCAAAAGTGATAGATATACGTGTGACAGTTGTACAGAAAGAGTTAAACGAGCTTAGACCATCGGTGTTAAAAAGTGATTTTCGTCGTAAGTTCACATACGGCCTTATGCTTTTGATTTCGAAAAATGTCAGACTATTTTACATACATTGCTCCGATCCCAAAGTGAGTACTTGCCATATAGGTATTAGAATAACGAAAGTGCTACAAATGTTATACTTAAATGTAAAGACAAACCCTGACACAAAGCAAACACAAATGTTCGTCACACATTGTTTGTCCCGCAATTGACCCCATGACCCTTGGTTCAGGAGGCAGGGGTCATTAGCAAATAGGTTTATCACTAGCAAGATCAGTACATCCTAGCTCTCTTTGTGTTGTTTTAAAAGAGTTTGTCACGGTAATGTGGCTTAGCAGTACTAGAGTTGCGGCTACTACTATATTAGACGTCCTGCGAGCCAGTTGCTTGTCTCTCACTCACGGCAATAAAAAAAAAAGAAATAATGGTATACAATATACATACCTAATAAGGAAGCTAGTCAACATTTTAACTAATTGTTATTTACAACATTTAGAACGTCTAATCTGTGATTAGGTACACGTTTTACACACCTTACGGCTTCAGAAGGTGGCGGTGTAACCATCACAACTGAAGGCGTAGCTAAATACCACAGGCCGATGACGGGCAGCAGCGTCACCGGAGTAAGAAGCTACGTCCTGCGATCGCCAACCCGCCTGCCCAGCGTGGCGATTATGTGCATATCCTCCAGATGTTTGTCCTGAGTGGCGAGCAGCTGGAGAGGCCTATGTCCAGCAGTGGACTGTAATAGGCTGGTGAGGTGTGATGTACGGCTTCAGAAACGTTGAAATAAATAAAAAACTAACCCTTCTGCCAAATATTCCTCTGCGGACACGACACGGGCGGTAAATCTTTGAGATAATTGGCGAGCCCGACATTGTTTATGCAAACCTATGTTTCTTAAGGGCCACAAAATGGCGGGAGTATAAAATAAATCTTCGATGTTATATCTGGATTAAATTACTGTGCTCCAGATCGTATTCGTGTAACTGAATCATAGATTAAAGTGTATTCTGCTATTAAACACAAATCTGTGGGCACGGAGGTGCCCCCGCCAAGTCGAGCAAAAAAGCGGCATGGCCTACCATCCTTTTCTTTTCGTTTTGGATAAAACCAGAATAGATATTGAGTGGTCCGATGGCTCATTTGGTAGTGACCGCTGCCTTCTAAATCAAGGATCGTAGGTTCGATTGATTACTATCATCAGCCTGCAAAAGTTTGTTAATTAGCTACGTCTTCAATAATTGTGATGGTTTCTATTTGGCAGGATGCACCACTGGTAGGTGAGGGTGGCTAGGAGCGAAAAAATAATAGGTCGCTCCCTTACATTACAATTACTTAAGTGGCGTATATAGCTGATATGGTCACTCATCAGAGCCTATACTTCCATAGGCTGTTATCCCAGCCCAGTCCCAGCGTTAATTCCCCCCCAACTCGTAAACAAACAAACAAAATGCCGTATCAATTTAAATTCCGCGCCCGTATGTTTGCCGATCGCATCGCCGGTAAAAAGCTTAACAGAAATCAAACGGTCGCGCCGTAAGCAAGCACGTGACATGTTACAATCAGGCAAATCAAATATAAATTAAGTTTATCGCGTTAGTGTGTGGACGGACGGACGCTGGGCGGCGACGTGCCGCGCTACTCAATGCTGTACACACAATAAACACGCTTTTTTGTAATGTAGTTTCTTTTTTTTCACTTCTAGTTCAAGTAAAGTAAATAAAAAAAAATACCCAAGACATGCCACGCTGGCCACACAGCGCCACCTAGCCCCAAACTAAGCCGAAGCTTGTACTATGGGTACTAGACGACTGACAAACTTACTTAGATACATTTTTTTTGTAAATACATACATATTATACAAGTATTCTCTTTATTCTCTTTTTTTTTAAATCAGACGAGCAAACGGTCTATCTATCTGATGAGTACCTAAGTACTGGGCGGAGACGACTACCCGCGCGACGTAATGCTGTACAGAAAATAATCACGCTTTTTTTGTAACGAATGTAGATAGTTTTTTTTTCACTCCTAGACCTAGTTAGGTACTCTGTTTTTATGAAATCAGACGAGCAAACGGTCTACCTGATGGTTACTGGGCGGTGACGCGATACTCAATGCTGTACACAAAATAAACACGCTTTTTTGTAATGTGGTTTCTTTTTTTTTCACTCCTAGACCAAATTAGGTACTCTGTTATTCTCTGTTTTTGTGAAAGCAGACGAGCAAACGGTCTATCTGATGGTTACTGGGCGGTGACGCGCTACTCAATGCTGTACATACAATAAACACGCTTTTTTGTAATGTACTTTCTTTTTTTTTCACTCCTAGTTCAAGTAAACTATTCTCTTTATTCTATTTTTTTTAAATCAAACGAGCAAACGGTCTATCTATCTGATGAGTAAGCACTGGGCGGCGGTGCCTACCAGCGCGACGTAATGCTGTACAGACAATAATCACGCTGTCAAATCACCGCCAACTAACTGAGTTCGTGTTCCTCAGGATTTTTGCTCCCTAAAACCTTATTATGAACAAGGTTACAAAAGAATATTCATGTGAAGTCAACCAGAAACAAAAACGAAAGTAGTTTTAATTGTTAGAGATCCTGGAAGAAGCCACAAGTCTTACTAAGCCTTAGTCAATTGATTTGTGTACCGTGATCTTTATTTGGCCAATAATAATAGGGGTGCCATCCGAGCGCTGTGTTAAGCCGTAGCTTAGCTCGCTCGCCCTTTCTCGGCACACTGGAGGTAAAGCTACATTTATTGGTAAAACAGTGAAATAGTAGGTCTATTTTCAAAGTATAATAGAACAAAATAACCCATGATATGCAACACTCAGTCATACGGCACCATCTACTGACAAACTTATTTAAATACCTTTTTTTTGTAATTAATTGCACATTATCCTACTAATATTATAAACGCGAAAGTTTGTTTGGATAGATGGATGGATGTTTGTTCCACTTTCACGCAAAAACTACTGAACGGATTTTAATGAAACTGAATGAACTACAAGAATATAGTTTGTACATCAGATTACCACATAGGCTATGTTTTATACGAAATTTCACGCGGGCAGAGCCGCAGGCAGCAGCTAGTATTATAATATATTGTATTGAATGAGACATGGTAGTGTCTCTATTTGAGAATCTAGACTGCTTTTGCAATGCTGTGCTCACCAAAGTTTAAAGGGTTAACTCGGCACCGCACTGCGCACAACTACATGCCACAACTTACAAAAATAAAAACCTGCCAATCTACCACCAACCGTTGACATGACAATAATCTTTCCAATTCAGCAAACAATTTCACATTCAGATTTATTTTACCGCTGAACCCAAATGCGTACGGGACCGTCTTCGGGACGCAAAGCTCCCTAATTTGATGTTGCCGCACGTATAACCACAGCCAATACATCATTATTATCATGGTGCGTTCTTTCTTTGTCTATGGACAGCAAAATAAGTCCATTTATTCAGTAATTATTTGCTAATAATAAAAAAGAGCTTGAACTGTTAGGAAACTTTTTGGAGCGTATCTGTCAAAATGGTTTTTTTTTAAATAGCACGGCATAATAGTTTCCCTGCGTCTAAAGGAAAGCTTTTGCTTTCCACCAAATCCATATCACTGCGACAATGGGTAAGTAACCGATCAGTCACCAGTCAGTTGCTTATGCCAGTATTTTCTTTATTGTCTGTTATAAATATGTGTCGCTTAACTTCAAACGGAGGTAACTCCAGCGAACGTGAATTTGAGTTATTTGAGAAAAACTGATTGTGGCCAAAATACACAGTTTAATTTTAAAAAAAATGGTTATTCGTTTGCAATAGACACTAAACATTTAAATTAAGCATAAAAAAGATTAATTAAACGCCGAATAAAATGGAAAAATGCGTTTTTAGTTTGGATTTGTCTATGTTTGATATAACATGGCTGGATTTACCCGTTATTGAAATAATACTGCATGGATTTGCCTATTTATGATAAAACTTGACTGGACTTGCCCAGATTTGATAAAATCTACTTTTGGTTAGATTTCTTCTACAAACATTCAAGGGCTGTCACCAAATCAGCTAATAATGTTATAAATACGTAAATACGAGATATGCCGGAATGTAGATTATAGGTAAGCCACAATAAATGTGGAAATGATTTTCTATTCGAAGGACGACCAACCACATTTTGGCTGCTTAGTAGGTCCTCTTTCGTAAATGTCTGGTTCCTGAAATAGTGGGCAATTTTGACAAATGAAATTATAAAAGCCAATGTAAGCTTTGAACTTTGAAAAGCGGCATTATGTATAAAACTCAATGTTGACTAGATTAGTAGTAGAGTTACCCAGTAGCTAATTTTAATGTGTGCAAAATAAACTAACGTAAAATGCAGACCTGGGTCAGCTAACTACTAGGTCACTAACGTAAGTACAGATCGCTTACTTTTGCACCATAAATCCCTCTCATTTGTACCTCCCGTGTTCTAATATATCAATTAAATTGTTGAAAATCGACGTTGACGAATTTTAGTTCGTATATTCGAACACGGGAGGGACAAATGAGAGGGATTTATGGGGCAAAAATACGCTATCCGTTCAACGAACGATCGTTTTCATTTTCTGTAGAAGGGCCCAAGACATCGATATTGTTTTGCAATTGTAATAATTGCCAGTCATGATTGATCATCAACATAAAGTAGAAAAATATTTCACCAACATCTGTAACACGACAAAATAAAAGTCTTTGTGAGGAATAATACTTGTACAACCCTGGGTTAGCGCAACTGTCAAAATCTGTTAAAAAAAAAGCAAAGTAGTAGATTACTTTCAGTTTCTTTGCCTTTTCCCGTTGTTAACCTTTAATTTTTATGTTTTAAACGTTTTTGGGCTTTACTCGGGACACAGTTTTCACTAAATTACCCATTGTAATCAACTGAAAATCAGTTAAATAATTAAAAAATCGCAATGCAGATAACCGTCTTTTGACTACAATGCATTTATTAACGGCCATATTGAAAAAATGCATCACGCTGATTGGTTGAGGAGGATTTGCCTTCATTTGATAAAAACGCCTAGTAGGATTTGTCTAAGTTTGTTAAAAAAGCACGATTTTCTGGTCGTTTTATTCGAAATATAATGGGATTTATCTTTTTATGTTAAAAAGGATATGTAGAATTTTTTTTCAGCTTTCATTTGATACCAAAATCTCCAATATTTCGGAAAATGGAGTTACCTCCGTTTGAAGTTAAGCGCCACATATTAAAGCTTTGGGATATGAGAAAAACTAGCCGCCTACAGTGACGGAAAAGCTTTTTTAAAGCTACGTTTAATCTGCCTGAGAAGCTGATATCTCAAAAAGTCCCTTATTTCGATTCCGCCCTCCGAAAGAAATGAGGCGGTGATTTGTTCTCTTTTCTGCCACCGCACGGAAAGCATTCCTGTGAACGCCTGTAACTATAATAAACTAGCGACCTGCCCTCGCTTCGCTTCGGGTGTTTCAGAAATATAGTATAGCCTATGTTACTCGGTGATAATGTAGCTTTCTAATAAAAAAAAAATTAATTAAAATCAGTGCAGTTATTTTTGAGTTTACTCGCTACATACAAAAATACGAATCTTTCCTCTTTGTAATATTAGTGTAGATAATGAATCTGATTAGTTTTTGTACACGTGCCGGGATTTGAACAGCTGCCTCCTGCATAAAAGTCAACCTTGTACACAATTACCAACGTTAAAATTGCTATTAATAATTTCCTTGACAAATAAAAAAAACTTGCCTCTTACTTTTTCTTCCGACCGTACAAGGCAAAAGGGCGAATTGACGTTGTTGACAATTTCTTTTACTCTCGTTGTCTGCTGTTTTTTGTGTAGTTACGAAGTTGACTCACGTCCCCGAAACTAGATTAATCACTGGGACATCATCAGCCGTTTGTACCTAAGCTCCAGGTCTATATGTTTATGACGTACGAAGACAAAGTTCAATTTAGAAGAATAGATTAATAGAGTAGGATTTTTTTTGTTATGTACTATTTTGGTACAATAAATTGCATTTATCATCAACAATAGTCTTTCCACAGTCCACTGCTGGACAAAACTGCATTACAAGAGTAATAGGTATTTTATAATAAAAGTTATTAAGAATTATGTTTGCTAGATTTTTTAAAATAAATTGTAATTTATTTTTTCGTGTCTCTATATTAGTGCTTTGTATATATTTATGGTGTCTATCTTGTTACTTATAATAAAATAATTGAAGTAATCACCCACCAAAAACCGGTTCACTCTCGCGTTGAACATCAGAAGACTGTTCATCTCGAGGAAAAAGAAGCCTGGCAAAGAGTTCCATAGTTTCCATTCTATTTAATATAGACTTTATAGCATCTGGATCAGGGATGTAAGGGAGAGGTCTATCATCTTTTCGCTCCAAGCCAACTTTACCTGCCCGTGGTGCATCCTGCCGAACAACAAACGAGGCGCTGGCAACCGACCGGTATAACCATCATAATTGAAGGCGTAACTAAACACCACAGGCCGATGACGGGCAGGAGCATCATCGGAGCGAGAAGCTACATCCTGCGATCGCCAACCCGCCTGCCCAGCGTGGCGATTATGGGCAAATCCTCCAGATGTTTGCCCTTAGTGGCGAGCAACTGGAGAGGCCTATGTCCAGCAGTGGACTGCAATAGGCTGGTGATGATGATTATAGCATCTTGTCCGTCTGTGGTGCCCTTTACTGTGACTAAGGACATCTGTGTGGACATTGGTTGCTGCGGCAAAATTCAAAGTCGAAAGAATAAAAATGAAATGAACAAAAAATTTACTAAAAAAACAAAGTAAAAATCGCCATCAAAGGCCTCAATATCACCTCACAGCTCAAAGTTGGAGTGCTAATTCTATATCGAAGCACTAATTGTGCCACTCTGGGAGGGCAAATGTTTACCGGACGGGATCGGCGCTAAGTGGGGACGTTTAAATTTTATTGAAATCAGAAAGGGATCGGAGAGGAGATAAGTACGGTGGACGGGGAAAGTCGACGATCAAAGTTGTATTTGAAAGTTGTTATCGCCCCCCCGGATAGGGCACTTAATAAAGAAGGAAAGAAAGAAAAAAATATTTAACACACACACACACACACTTGACAATTGTTCTTTTATATAGTGACACATCTCTACTTTACTTTAAAAAGTTAGGAGAAGCCAATGCTTCCCCGTCTGAAATGTATTCTTAGAATTTATTAAGTCAATGTTAAAAATAACAATTAATTTCTAAAAAATCGCTGATTCACTTACCTTGTAGAAAGCTCGTCACAAGATCTGGAACAGAAATAAATTTAAATTAGACGATCTGTCTAAAAAATCTGTTTTAAAGTTCAGCCGACGTAGTAAATATCACAGGCCAATGACGGACAGCAGCGTCACCGGAGCAAAAAGCTACGCCCTGCGATCCAACCCGCATGCTAAGCTTGGCGATTATGGGTAAATCCTCCAAATTTTTGTGTTCCTCCAAAGAAGTGGACTGCGATGATGATGACTGAGAACGTAGCCTTAGGCTCGAACCATTGCACCATAAAGATCTTCATCTATTAGAAGCATTTTTTTAAGCCACCGTTTCCTCGGCAGCTCACACACGGCCCCTTTCCCATTAATTGGCTCAGCTCAAACTTGTTCACTTAATTTTATTGCGGTCAAGACGATCACTTCACGTTGGCTTTGGTATTTAGCACAGGCTAAAAGACTGCTGCATGGAATGCATTTGCGGATATGCAAACTCTGGAACGACCTAAATTACACTGAAAAAAATCTTTTTTTCGTTTTTTTTCCAGATTTTAGAATACCCCATCTCAACCCGTGTGTTTTGTAGAAGGCGACTAAGGAAATATCAGGATACGGGTACAAGCGTTTACCTAGGTACAAATACAATCTACTGCAGTCACCAACCCTCATGACAAGCGAAACTAAAGCAAATTCCCCCAAATGATAATTGTCATTGGCAGAGGTCTATGTCTAGCAGATGACGTTTGTAGGCTGGTGATGATGATGATAGGGAAAATAGCATAAATGCAGAAACGGGGACCGGACAGGACCACGAATATGATAGGCACTGCTTTAGAAAGGATATTGAGCCTAGGATTGTTTTTTGTAGCGCTACGATGATTGCCTTTCGAGATAGTGGTGTTTTTTTTATAATAGCACGACATAATGGCTGCCCTACGCCTGATGGAAAGCGTTAGAAAAGCCCAAGTTGCTGTGACAACGGGCAAGTAACTGGTCAGTTACCTGTCAGTTGGTACCGTCATGCCAGCCTAACCCTCACCGCTGATGCTGAAACACACGAGCTCTGCTAAATAAACCCGAAGTTTAAGCAACCTTCAAGCGTCTTGAACACAATAAATAAAATGCAATTTTGAGCGGAATGAAACAGCCAATTCGCTGATTAATTGTTCAAAGCTCTGAGCCACATCGACGGCGTGCGAGCTGTTGATAAAAAGTGCTTTGTTTTAAACTGGTTTCTTGCTGACAGCTTACTACCTATATTATACCAAGCTTGAGTCTATATTGCAAACCATGCAGTTAACTTATAAGTTACTAACTGACCCGTGCCCACTTCGTTGGGCATAATTATGTAACCTATGACACTTAGCAATAATGTGGCTTTCTATTGGTGAAAGATTTTTTTAAATCGGTTCAGAAATTAACTTCTTTATAATACAAGTATAGAAATAAATATCACACAACATCACATACAGTCCACTGCTGTAATAGGCCTCTCCAGTTATTCGCCACTTAGGGCAAACATCTGAAGGATATACCCATAACCGCCACGCTCTGGGAAGGCGATCACGATTGAAGGCGTAGCTAAATACCACAGGCCGATGACGGGCAGCAGCGCCACCGGAGCAAGAAGCTACGCCCTGCGATCGCCAACCCGCCTGCCCAGGGTGGCAATTATGAATATATCCTCCAGAATTTTGCCCTAGGTGGCGAACAACTGGAGAGGCCTATGTCCATCAATGGACTGTAATAGGCTGATGATGATAACAATTCAATGGTTTTATTGGAAATCTCTATTGCGTAAGACGCTCCACAGAATCAGAAAGAGAGGTAGGGCATAGCGAATCTTCGTTCGAATTAAGCCGCCCGTCCGGGGAAGGACCTCCACCCTATAGAATACCGCAGCCAAATGACCTCTGGGTCGTGTTTCTGCCGGTCAGTAGGGTTTCCGGAGCTCATGGGGGGGTTCAGGTTGGGCCGGCATGGCGGTGGCAACTGACAGGTAACTGACCAGTTACTTGCCAGTTGTCACAGCGACTTGGGCTTCTCTTTCGCTTTCCATCAGGCGTAGGGAAGCCATCATGTCGAGCCACTATAAAAAAAAAAGAAAACTCGATCATCAGCAATATCCCGACGATCCATAGTTTGGCCGACACACCCTTCCTTGCGCATCACTCCGACAATAAGTCCTTATAATCCAGACACGACGGGATTTATGGAGTCCCCGCCACGGTTCAGTGGGAGGGGAGCGGGAATTACCATTCATATGTGTCTTTCTTATATTTTTTTATTATTTGACTTTTTCTGTGTATTTACGGTAGTTCGCTTTTTGGGGGACAGCGGTCCGGAGATCCGTTGGAGATTGTAGCAGATGCTGTTGGTAATTAATTTAAAGGATACCTACTCTTGCTTTCCGGCAAGGTGTTACCAAAGTAAAAGTAAGATACGTAAGTAAGATCAGAAAAAAGTAGATACTTTAAGTTGACGAGCTTTTTGGTTCAGGTAGCGAAACCTTGCCTCAGAAACAGTGTTCGCTGGTTTGTCTGTTTGTATTGGTGGTATTAAGTGGGTATTTTGTTTACTGCTGTTAGTAGTTGACGAGCTGCTAAACGTCTAAACAGTCACCCTGGACATGAGAAATGCTGGTGGCACAGCTAAGCCGCTGCTGACTACGAGGAACGAGCTCTTTTAAAACCACGTTAAAAGAAGGACATTTGTCTAATATGTTTTTTTTTTAAGTTTGTAATTGTTTAGTATCCATTTTACAAGCTTCTGCTTATTTTGACTGGATGGCAGTGTGTGGCCTAGCGTGGCATCTCTCGGCTCGGCAAAAATATTGAGTCTACTAATGGGTACCCAGCACTTATATAGGGACCTTCAAAAAGCGAACCTACAAAATTTTCAAGGGAAGGAAATGCACCTAGGACTTTTCTAGTGTTTTTATATCTAGGGATTGAAATTATGATCATCAGATGTCCTTTAGGCCCGTTTGCCCCTCTGTCATAAAAAATAACCTAAAATACTTGCTTTCTTGAAGAGTAAAAGATTTATACTGGCTCTGCTATTCCTGTTTGAACCCTTCAAACATCCATCTTTTACTTACGGAACCCCGTCGAACAAGCAGGAAGAACACGCAATTTTCCTTTTTTGACGCGGCGAGATTTATTAAGGGGGGGGTGTATCCCCATTCGGACAATCTAATGCCAAATCTATCGCGGCGCCGACGCTCTCCATAAGACTGTTAAATGAACCGGCAAATTAGGGGTTTGCGGTATTGACCGGTGGCCGAGACAGTACACCCGATTGGCTGGTTGGTACCGGAATTATGTTATGCTTTTGGTTTTCTTTTTCGTTTTTAAATGTACTTTAAGAGTAATAATGTACTATGTACAAATGTTTGATCTGTTTAATTGCCCGTTGCGGAATCAACTTGAAGTTCTGAAGCGCTTTCTTTCCATAAGATGACCCTACGATGCTATGTCATTGTAACAAACTTTTAAAAAGCCTCAGCTACGGCCAAATTTCGAGCTCGAATACAAGACTTCTAAATGTATCGTGTCTGAAAAATACCATTGGAAGTGCCACTATCCACTATACAAACAAAGAGAGATAAGAAAAGATACGCATTATTGCACACAAAGATAACCGGGGTAGAAACAGTCAAAATCAATAAATGTAAGTACATTAACACTTTGTCACAATCATTTTGGCATGTTCACATTTTAATTTAGGCGAGAAATATTGATAGGTGTGACAATGATTATGACACCGATCTAAAGCGAATATATATTATTTTTATACGCGTACTCCCTACAAAACATAACCCGCCTTCTCGCGCAGTCTGGTAAAAATGTTCACAATTTCTCTGCGAGTAAATCTTCATTTTAAGTAATCCTCACATACAATTGTCCAGCCATCCATATTCCTCGGCACCCAATAAAGATATCGCGTCATCGCGCTATCGACCATCTCATGAGGTACCAATCCGGTGTACTATCTTACACTAACATCAAGTTGAGCTGAGGTAGTATACTGCTAAGATAATACTAACTACTAAGACTAAGCAAATGATTTGTATGAAATAAAAAATAAATAACCAAAGACATACCACGCTGGGCCACATAGCGCCGTCTAGCCCTAAACGAAGCCGAAGCTTGTACTATGGGTACTAGACAACTGATAAACTTACTTATATACCTTTTTTTTTGTAAATAAATACTTATTATACATAGGAACCACCCAGACTTAATACAAACAGACATGTTCATAATTATATCTCTAGGCTCCAACTGGTGGCGGTATGACCATCACGATTTAAGGCGTAGCTAAATACCACAGGCCGATGACGGGCAGACGTGTCACTAGAGCAACGAGCTACGCTCTGCGATCGCCACCCCACTTGCCCAGTGTGGCGATTATGGCTATAACCTCCAGGTGTTTGCCTAAAGTGGCGAATACCTGGAGAGGCTTATGTCCAGCAGTGGACTGCGATAACCTGATGATGATGATGAAACATTTTGATTGAAATGAGGTGATCCAACAAAGAACCAAGGTCATCAACATGGCTCACTGGATTAGTAAGCTGAAGTGGAGCGGGCCACATCTACCGCAGAAGGAGTGGACACATCGCTTCTCTACAAACATAGTGTAAGACGGAGTCAGGTGGAGTGACGATTTGGGCAAGATAGCTGACAGGTTCTGGATACGAGAAGCCCATGATCCAAGAGAGATAGCGCATAGCGAACATTCGCTCGAATTGAGCTGCCTGTCCGGGGAAGGACCTCCGCCCTATAGAATACCGCAGCCAAATGACCCAGACCTCCGGGTCGTGTTTCTGCCGGTGAGTAGGGTTTCCGGGGCTCGTGGTGGATTAGGGTTGGGCCGGCATGGCAGTGGCAACTGATAGGTAACTGACCAGTTACTTGCCAGTTGTCACAGCGAGTCGGGCTTTTCTTTCGCTTCCCATCAGGCGTAGGGAAGCCATTATGTCGAGCTACAAAAAAAAAGAAAAAAAAAAGAGACCAGAATCTGAGGTTGTTAGAAAAGTTTCATAACACGAATGTTGTTTGAGAATCGTAATCACGACCTTTTGTTTAGAAGGCAATCAAAATAAATATATTGGTAAAGTATTAAACAGTAAGCTGTTACTTACAACGCAGCTTCTGCAAACAATGTAGCGGGTTCCTTTAGCGGCGCGTGCGCAGACGCGGCCCAACCGGGAGCCAACTAGCTGAGATGACACAAGGCTTCGTAGATATGCCTCTATAACCAGAGAATGGGTAACTAATCTTGGTCGGTAGATGGTTCTGACGAGATTTTTTTTACTTAGCCCTTATTGTCCCTGTGGGACAGCACAGATTGAAAAAGAAGAAAGAAAGAAGCCCTTATTGTCCCACTGCTGGACAAAGGCCTCCCCCAAGTTTCTCCATTGCTCGCGATTATTCGCCACAGTTTGCCAGTCGCGTAGGTGGCTGTCCAAATCATCACGCCATCTCTTTTTTGGTATGCCTCTCTGACGGAATCCATCGATTGGCTGCCACTGGGTGATAATTTTAGTCCACCTTCCATCCTTTTTTTTTATAATAGCTCGACATAATGGCTTCCCTACGCCTGATGGAAAGCGAAAGAGAAGCCCAAGTCGCTATGACAACTGGCAAGTAACTGGTTAGTTGCCTGTCAGTTGCCACTACCATGCCAGCCCAACCCTAACCCCGTACGACCTCCGGAGACCCTACTCACCAACAGAAACACGACCCGGAGGTCATTTGGCTGCGGTATTCTATAGGGTGGAGGTCCTTCCCCGGACGGGCGGCTCAATCCGAGCGAAGATTCGCTATGCCCTACCTCTCTTGACCTGCAGACGTGGCCCGCCCTTTCCCATTTCAACTGACGAGAAATTATAAATTTGAAAATGTAAATTATTCTTTTACTCTCATAGATAGATAGATATTCTTTATTGCACAAAATACAAAATAATGCAGAAAAAGGTGAAAGACATTTTTTGGTTTCACAATTATCACTTATTTTTGAAGTCGGTGCCAGCCTCTCGGTACCTAACGTAGACTGTTGTTGTATGACGCGCGCGGCCGGCAAACACGACAAATATTTATTTGTTTGGCACCGACTTCAAAAATAAGTGATAATTGTAATATTTAAATAATTATGTATTAAGGATGGAATTACTTACGTTATTTATCGCTTTTTAGTTTTGGTCGTTTGTGTTTTTTTTTCGAAGTCGGTTTAATTTTTTTTTAAAAAATAATTTTATTTCTCTATTTTTAGTTGCGTTAATGTGCTGTGAACTTGAATAAAGGCTAATTAATGTCCTTAAGAGTTTTACTTAGGAATGAAAAATTTTGCTTTAAGTCAAGTGAAGACTTTGCGATCTAGAATCAAGCAAATCACTTGTCCAAATCACCTGCCCTACTAGCCCTGCATAAGTACATACTACTACCTAGTTTAATATCGACCAATGTCAGTACTGTCCCCTAACTCCTAACCGTTAAGGAGTTCTGTGGCTTCATCATCAGCACCAGATGTTGACGCCCGGAAGCATATACCTGAGTAAAATATAATTACGTAACAAAAACACCATATGAGCATACAATTTTCGGTTGTTGCCCTCAATTTCTCCAGGATCCCATCATCAGATCCTGACTTGGTGAAAATAGGACCACCTCGGAAGTGTCCTCTGTCGAACTGTCGAAAAATTTTTGAAATCCATCCATAATTGACGGAAATATCGGTAAACAAACATAAAAAAAAAATAAAAAAAAATATTATACATACAGACGAATTGAGAACCTCCTCCTTTTTCGAAGTCGGTTAAAAGAAGGGCAACGTCGTGCAAACTGTAAAAAAAATGTACCTATCTAAGTAAGTTTATCAGTTGTCTAGTACCCATAGTACAAGTTTCGGCTTAGTTTGGGGCTAGATGGCGCTGTGTGGCCCAGCGTGGCATGTCTTGGGTTATTTATTTATTTATTTTATTAACTGTTTCTATCCTCGTCCACAAAACTAAGGAAGAGAATAAAAAACAAGAATGAAATCGCACCATTATCACCTCGTTCTCCAAGCCAATTCCATCCACACCCAACTCTACTCACCCCGTAATCATCAGATTATCCCCAACCATAAGACACACGAAGATATAAAATTGGCCTTTATAAATCCCACCGCAATACGATATATATCTTAATTAATTGTATTGTACCGGCTCGGTAATGGGGAGATGGGACAGATTGGTCTTTGAAGGTAAGGAGAAGAAATCAAAATTAATTAACGTGTATCCGATAGATCGAGATTAGGCGATACGACGCCTTTGTATTGTGGCGTGGTAATGATCAGTTAAGTCGGCAGTAGTAAATAAATGCGTCTGATTATAGGGAATAATGCATCGAAATATTTTTGTGTATCTACTAATTTGTTGTAAAAGACAAAATATACTATGGACTGTAGTTACAAAAATTTTAATTTGCTGAACAAAGATTGAGATATAGTCAACTAGCCGTCCCTCTCACAAAACAAATTTTTTCATGAAGTAGTGAAGTGCGAATGTGATATAACTTCTACATTGGAACGTTTAAATCATTGCGCCACTCAGGTCATGTTTTTAGATGGAAATCTACAGGTGCCATAATAATAAAATTATCACTGTAATAATATTAGTCGCCAATTCATTATTTTGGTACCCCATCTAGATTTAAATAAAAAAGAAAGTAAAAAATATTTCCATGAAGTCGCAGCCATTATTAAATAACAAAATTTTAGATTTTTATAATTCTTTGCAGCTAATCCAATATAATTAAAGCCAATTTATTTAACACAATTGATTTAAAAAAGAAAATTAATAACTCTGGTCTGGTTTTGTTTAACCGAAGTTAGGAGGTTCTACTTAGTTGTTATGATAATCTATAAACTCATAGCACAAAAGAAATCCTTATCTTGAGACCAAGTGTTTTGAGGTGCATCTAACGCATTAATATTGAATAATTAATTAATTAAATATTTATAATTAATCAATTATTCAATAAACAGTAGCTCAGCTTCGCCACCTACTCAATCGCCCCATCGCTATAAATCTGTGTTAATTTTAATTTCACCGCAAACCGAGAGCCACCACATCTAAGTGTCTTACCATGTTCCCGGTTCCCGTTTCAAAAATCGGGCTAAAACTATTCTTCTCCAAGGAGGTTGTAAATGGTTAATTTAATATGTAAAGCAGTTTCTTGCGAGCGCGCGATACAAACTGCGCAGTCGTTTTTGCGAGGTAAGCAATTTGTTGGGGATAATTTTCGCTTTGTATCGTTAATTCTTTGTAGATTTTTTTACGTAATGTTAAAGCTGCAAAGGGTACTTTTGGAACTAAATATTTTAATTACCGAATACCGTTCGGGAACTACACAGTCAGAACGTGTTTATAAATATAGAGTTTTCGTAACTCTAGGACTACATTCTTCAACTAAAAATAACAAAAAAGTTATGCAGCATGCGCTGTAGGTAAAGTGAGTCTCATGCGCTGTAGGTAGAGTGAATCATATCGTATGGCTTAAATATTTTGCTCGTGTTCTAACTAGTTAAAGCCAGTGTTTAAAGTAAGTGCCTACATAGTTATATTTTATTAGGTTCAGATTTTAGATTGATCTTTTTTTAAGGAATGGGGGCAGAAGACCAAGCGGTTCATCTGATGATAAGTGATAACCGCCGCCCATGTACATCTGCAGCATCAGGAGTTACAGCTGCGCTACCTCTGATCTGAAAATGTATACCTATGTTCCACGTCTTTATTTTCAACAATACATTTTCAACAACATTTTCTTTGCAAATAAGTATGTTTGCACGGAACTTTATAGTGTGCTAAGCCGATATGGTAACTGACAAGCAATATAGCCTTGCCTTGGGGCAATCGTTGCCACTGCCATGTCGACCTGTACATAAGATAACTATCTGGCTATAAGTATATACCTATTGGTCCCGATACAAAGCCAAAGGATGTGAAGGAGCGGCCTATCATCTTTTCGCTCCAAGCCAACACCACCTGCCCGTGGTGCATCCTGCCGAATAACAAACGAGGCGCATACACTATACACAATAGATAAACTAAACAAAATAATTCTAAAAGTACCTACGGCGAGGCATCACATTCAGAAAATGAAAAATGAATTTGAAAAAGCTGATGTAAATATACATAAAAAAAAGGTGATTCCGTCCCCGCTTGTTCTATCCAGGGCGAGTTCTATTGTCTGAAATTAATTTTCCTGTTCCTGCCAATGCATCTTTTATGAGATAGTTGAACAAAAACCGGTCAAGCGCGAGTTTGGGTTGCACAAAGGTTCGGTACAATCGTCGTGCATATATTTTATTGTTTTAGTTACGGCATCATATGCTCGGTCTGGAGGGTATACATACAACGCATGCCTTCAGAGGCTCATCTTCGTGACCCAAATGGCATAGCGGTGTGGTAGGTGCAGCTACCTTCCTCGTTAAATGGTCTATTCAACACAAAAATAATTTTTCAATTCGGACCAGGAGTTCCTGAGATTAACGCGTTCAAACAAACAAACTCTTCAGCTTTATAATATTAGTTTAGATAGAGATAGATATTCTTTATTGCACACCAAACAGTTTACCTAAAACTAGATACAAATAAAAATCGAGGTTCAATAGAGGTTATAGCTTTCAGCGATCTCTTCCAGTCAACCTTTGGCTTAGAGAATCGTTTTGCTACGGGAAAACGACCATACTTTTTTAGTAACGGTTTATAAAGTACTGTTTTGTCATTCGCTTACAGTACCCTAAAAGTAGGGGATGCAGTGGCGAGGCTCGCGGTTATTAGGGCCTAAATTAAATTTGTACCGATCTCAGAGGTGAGAGTGGAGCAGATTTTTATTGTTGTCGATTCCTGAGAGCCTCTTTGGCGGTAGTAATCCTCTGCCGGTCTGTTGTTAAATTGGAGGGCTATTATTGGTTCGCCTTTTTTGGTGCTTTCGGGAAATGTGTCAATTAATGTTATCAATTGTTTCAAGGCTTTTACATATTTTTTTTAAACTAGCACAACATCTTAACTAATATTATAAAGCTGAAGAGTTTGTTTGTTTGTTTGAACGCGCTAATCTCAGGAACTACTGGTCCGAATTGAAAAATTCTTTTTGTGTTGAATAGACCATTTATCGAGGAAGGCATTAGGTTATATAACATCACGCTGCAACTATTAGGAGCGAAAAAATAATGGAAAATGTAAAAAAAAGGGGGAAAAATAACTATTCCACGCGGACGAAGTCGCGAGCACAGCTAGTAATTACATAGGTACGTACTCGAATGGAAAGTCATCTTGTTTCAAACTAAGTCGTAACTTGCAATACTCGTAGGTATCATACAAAGACTGATAAACTTAAATACTTTTTTTTTGTAGTAATATTATACATAGGAAGTACCCAGGTTCACTGCTGGACATATGCTACCTAATACCTACCTTTTCGCTCCAAGCCATCCTCACCTGCCCGTGGTGCATCCTGCCGAACAACAAACGAGGCGCTGGCAAACCGACTGGTGGCGGTAACCGTCACGATAGAAGGCGTAGCTAAATACCACAGACCAATGACGGGCAGCAGCGTCACCGGAGCAAGAAGCTAAGCCCTGCGATCGCCAACCCGCCTGCCCAGCGTGGCGATTATGGGTATATCCTCCAGAAGCTTGACCAAGGTGGCGAACAATTGGAGAGGCCTTTGTCTAGCAGTGGACTGCAATAGGCTGATGATGATGATTTAAAAACTAACACGGACGAACTACTATGGAAAACATCCATCCAAATAACAGTCGTATCAAGAATGTGCTCCATTTGATAACAGCTCGCATAATACCGTAATAGTATGTTAAATCGGCTCCAACCGTTCGAAGACAATAGAGAGGTCACTTTAAAGATATATGCTGGGAATTTGTCACACAGTCCAATATCTAGTGACAAATCCATTGGGCATCCAACGGCTCAGCAGTTTTGATATATTGATATTTCCCTTGAAAATTTCTCTTGCATTTGGGAATTGATATACGTATTGATCTTGTTCAATTTTAACCGTCTTCATAAAAGGAGGAGTTCTCAATTCGAGTGAATATTCACTTTTTTTTGTTGTATGTTTGTTATATATACAGGAGGAGATCCTACAAATGTTATGTTAGGTTTTTAAGACATTAAAATCGTCGACAGATAAATAAGACTATAATTTCAGATAAGAAAAAAGTAACAATCTTTTTTTTCTCATCCCGCGGGTGGGGGGCGAATTAACATTCTTTTGGAAATAAATTAAGAGAGGGCGCTTAGTATTCCTATCCACTTTTATCAGGTATAGTAGAGTGGCTATGATAAAAGAAAATTTTGGGACACTGTCCTCAAATAAGTAGGGACATACATTTATTTAAACAGTAAATTTCGATGGTAAGAGCATTTCTGAAGGTTTTTCTCTTGAGACCAGGCTCATTTTTTTTTAATCTACAAGAGAAAATAGCTTAGGGTGTCAAGTATCAGCAGAATTAAATTTTAATTCAGCTGAAATTTAACACTAATACTTATTAAACTATAGGTTATCGATTTATAATACAGGAACTTCAAGATTTTTAAAAATATATATTTCACTCCACTTTATTATACATAGCTAACACCCAGACTAATATATACGGAAATGTTTCTGCATACAAATGGTAATGTACTATGCTATATAACCACGTCATACTCTTTGTAGGTATGTTTATTTATTAACTAGCATGTCATTACGAACTAACATGATATTCAACATCAGGAGCATAATCGTGTAGGTCAAGAATATAGAACTACACGTGCAGGTTTGAGATGTCATGAAAATACTGTGCAGTCAATTGGCTCTCGTACTATAAAGCGCAGTAAATCTTACTTTTGTCGTACAATTAGGCTGTGGAAATCTCTTCCAGCACACGTGTTTCCTTCCTCTTATAGTCCTGGGTCTTTTAAGCGGTGCGTGAAGCGGCATTTATTCAGGCCGTCATATTATGATCGATGATCGCTTACACTTTTTGAACTTCGTCGTTTGATTAGGCATTAGGCAGGACGAAGTTATTTTGACGTAAAACAGAAAAAAAGGAACGGTCTCACGATTCCATGGTCACACTACCGCCGAAGTTATGCGCATTTCCAAGGTGAAATGGGGGTCGGATAAAAAATAGCTTTTTTAAATAGGTTTTGTGGCATAGTGATTTAACGATCTCCCCCATTCGTATGCGGCACACGAGGTGACGAGCGATTTTTATTTGTAATTGATTCTTAAGAGGGGGAGGGAATCAGCATTCCTCAGAGGGTGTAGAGTGCCTTTGTTTGGTATTTGAAGTAGTACTTGTGGTATGGCTAGCGATGATAGTGGGGTTTAATAGAAGATTCAATATTGAAATGAGTCATCTTCATCAGCCTATTGCTGTCCACTGCTGAACATAGGCCTCTTCAGTTGTTCGCCACTTGGGGCAAACTTCTGGAGTTTATACCCATAATCACCGCGCTGGGCGGCGGTCGCAGGCGTACCTTCTCGCTCCGGTGACGTTGCTGCCCGTCATCGGTCTGTGGTATTTAGCTACGCCTTCAACTGTGATGGTTATACCGCCACCAGTCGGTTGCCAGCGCTTCTTTTGTTATTGGGCAGAATGCACCACGGGCAGGTGAGGTTGGCTTGGAGCGAAAAGATGATAGGCCGCTCCTTCTATCTTTAGTGTATCTGAAGCTTAATTCCACACAACCTGCTTCTATAGAAACGCCCTTAGGCCTCCGAAGGCAATCTTAATCCACCACTTCGCAATGAGCACACACCTCTAGAGTCCTCCACAGCACTCCGAAGCACTCCGAAGCACTACTGTGCACTAGACTATGATAATTAACGCAGCGATCGCGCTCGCGACTCGTCGGGATTCGTTCAGATTATTCAATTGCCTCCTTTTAGTGAGGACGGTAAATTGCCCGCTTTAAGGCTAAATGCTAATGAAATTGTGTGACGCGCGGAGTCGGTGACGTAACGTTTTAATGAGATTATGTGACTGTGCAAGTGTTTTAAGTGTTTTAACGGATGTAAGGGAGTGGCCTATCATCTTTTCGCTCCAAGCCAACCTCACCTGCCCGTGGTGCAACCTGCCGAATAACAAACGAGGCGCTGGCAACCGACTGGTGGCGGTATAACCATCACAATTGAAGGCGTAGCTAAATACTAAAGACCGGTGACGGGCAGCAGCGTCACCGGAGCAAGAAGCTACGCCCTGCGATCGCCAACCCGCCTGCCCAGCGTGGCGATTGTGGGTATATCCTCCAGATGTTTGCTCTAAGTGGCGAACAACTGGAGAGGCCTATGTCCAGCAGTGGACTGTAATAGGCTGATGATAAGTGTTTTAAAGAGTTTAGGCTCTCTGGAACTGTTTGTACCGTTTGTAATGGATAGATGAATGGATGTGTATTGTCAAGTCAATTGATATACTGTCAAGTGACTGTCAAAACATGTTTACTTCATAGATTTTCTATATAAGTCTTTAAATCGGTGACGTCACCAATTTTGCTAACCAATTAACAACTAACTGAATATTATGTTAATTGATGTTAATGAAATCAAACATGCAAATTGTAATTACATATACATATAATAATAACCCTAGACATGCCACCGAAGCTTGTACTATGGGTACTAGACAACTGATAAACGTACTTAGATACATTTTTTTGTAAATAAATACATATTATTATACATAGAAAACACCCAGACCGTAATACAAACATGTTCATGCACACAAATGTTTGTACTGTGTCGGGATCGAACCCACGACCCTAGGCTCAGAAGGCAGAGGTCACTACCAATTGAGTCCCCGAGCCAGTATATTCTATTACTAGCTGTGCCAGCGGCGTCGCTCGCGTGGATATCGGGTTTCAAAAATAACGGACTTCCATATAATACCCATCTATACCTTGTGCCTAAGTTTTAAGTTAGACCTCTAGCAATACATTGGTGAAAACCGCATTCAATTCTATGCAGTAGTTTTCGCGTAATGCGCGTTCAAACATACAGGTTTAAATTTCTCGCGTTTTCCCAACACTTCCCGTCACTGCTCCGCTCCTATTGATTGTAGCGTGATGAAAAGTATCCTATAACCTGCCCAGGAGTATGAAGAATAATTGTACCAAGTTTCGTCAAAATCTGTTCAGTAGTTTTTTTTTCTATAACGAACATACAGACAGACAGACAGACAGACAGACAGACAGACAAAAATTTTACTGATTGCATTTTTGGTATCAGTATCGATCACTTATCACCCCCTGATAGTTATTTTGAAAAAATATTTTATGTACAGAATTGACCTCTCTACAGATTTATTATAAGTATAGATAACCTGCCCAGGAGTATGAAGAATAATTGTACCAAGTTTCGTCAAAATCTGTTCAGTAGTTTTTTTTTCTATAACGAACATACAGACAGACAGACAGACAGACAGACAGACAGACAAAAATTTTACTGATTGCATTTTTGGTATCAGTATCGATCACTTATCACCCCCTGATAGTTATTTTGAAAAAATATTTTATGTACAGAATTGACCTCTCTACAGATTTATTATAAGTATAGATTAAGCTACTTAGGTGTTTCGATATCATACGATGGCTTACCTAAAATGTGTAAATGTGCAGAGAAGGAAAAAACAGCAAACCGTTTAACCGCGGGCAGAAGGCTATCACAAATATTTTAGTAACTTTACGAATATGCTATCTATTTCATCTGAAAATACTTACTAGCATTGTTTCTACGCGATTTCCGATGTTCATTATAGACAAACAAAGAGAAGTGAGATAGGATCAGAATATGTTGTATTATCTATGTTTAGCATCGTGCATAGATCATGCACCCACCCAGAGATGTAATCAATACAGCTATACCTCCTGACCTAATGGAGCCTAGCGGAGAGTAAATTTTTCTCAGAATTCAACAGACTTTATTAAGATAAACGTCATTAATAATACCAGACAACGCATACATTAGGTACTTCAATTTCTAAGGAAGTAGTTTAAGCACTTAGTTTCAAACTCAAACATTTATTTGCACCGAATTAGGTAGTACATACTATGGTCTTATGATAATGTTATGCTAGTCTCACTAAAACGTTGCCAGTTATTTAGCATGCAAATCTTAATTTAAATTTCTGTTATGGGTATTAGGACCAACAGGGTGCCAGGAGTATTTACAAATACAAACACTCAGATTCGGAACAAATATAAATGATCATCAGACGAATGTTTGTCCCATTTGGGAATCGACCTCAAGATCCTTGGTTCGATGTTTGACTGTTATGGTTTAAGATACTTATTTTCTCAAAAATATTACAATTAAATCACTTATAGAGAGAACACAATAACAATAAAATAAAGTAAAACAGTGCTGGTACAAGCGAAAACACAAATGCTAGTATATCTCCAAAAGTCAGTCACTGATCCACATTGATTCATAACAGAACTGTGACTAAAGTTCGAGGCGGCGCTGAGACCGCGGACACATTAAATTATTTATTACTTGTTAAAAAACTATTACACAAATCAACTAAGTAATACTTGA
Source organism: Conogethes punctiferalis (assembly GCA_031163375.1). Lineage (NCBI taxonomy): Eukaryota > Metazoa > Arthropoda > Insecta > Lepidoptera > Crambidae > Conogethes > Conogethes punctiferalis. The sequence continues at coordinate 18,242,949 of CM062085.1, forward strand.
TCCCTTAAAATATGGTCTTTCAGTAGATTTTTGAATGCTAATTGTTGTATTAAGTATGCTATTTTTAGTCAATATTTAAAGATAATGTAAATAAATAAAAACTGTCTTCTCCAGAATGGGTATTTGTCTAAGGCACGACTTGCAGAGGTCAAGCTGCGCCCTGCCCCGGGTGACCTGCGATAGAGATAGCGCTGCGTCTTCATTTGCCGAAGATGAGCACGTTCGTTATTTCTGAGAGGCTCGGATTATAAGGAAGACCGTAAATAAACCTGCTAACAGATTTCTGTGGAAATGTGTTTCATATTAAGGTTAATTGTACGCTTTGAAATAGGAGGAATGCAGTTTTGAAAACAGTTTTTATTATGTTTGAGCTATATAACATTGCATTTTAGTTCGGAAAAAAAAATTGGTGGGGCCAAGACTTTTTAAGGGGGGCGAAGAGGTAGCCAAAGGCCCTCCCAAAAACTGATTTCAATTTTGCATACGATGCATCAAACACCCTGTATATATCCTTGCATTCATTTCTATGAGAACGCGGTATTTAATTGAAATTCACATTTCGAACGCTTAAAAGAAACTCGTTATGATTTTTTGATAATGCGAGTAAGATAAAATTCACTATCGCATCTTTGTTCGTCATTCTATCTAGACACACTTCTGTGAGTTACACCGAAAATGCCTTTACTCCAATGCACCACCCCCGCACAAACTAGACCGTTAATATCCTTATTTCATCAACGTTCCGTCAAGGTTTTTCATTAATTAGCACCCTTTATGAAACAATATGGGCGCAAGAGGTTGCTTCAATTGAACACTCGAGTTTGAGAGCAAAATTAATATTGATGCTCCGTGGCTGATGTTATCTTTCGGTTTAATAATAAGGCTTTTGGCGTTGCGGCTTCTTTGCGAGCTTATGCAGCGGTGGGTAATGAGATCGATACGTGCTGGAATTGGGGAACAGTGTTGGGTGTGTATTTACATTATTAATTGTACGATTTTGAAAATCTGTTGAGATAAAATTTCGATTCATTTCACGTTTCAGAAATGAAAAGGGCAGTTTTATCACCAACTCTCTTCAATTTAGACATAGGCCTTTCGCAATAAAAATTGTCATTTCATTGGGGGATTTCCTATACGTATAGTTACCACGTAGGGGATGTAAGGGAACGGCCTATCATCATTTCGCTCCAAGCCAACCTCACCTGCTCGTGGTGCATCTTGCCGAAAAACAAACGAAGCACTGGCTACCGACTGGTGGCGGTATAACCATCACAATTGAAGGCGTAGTTAAATACCACAGACGGATGACGGGCAGCAGCGTCACCGGAGCGAAAAGCTATGCCCTGCGATCGCCAACCCGCCTTCCATCCATCCTCCAGACGTTTGTCCTAAGTGGCGAACAACTGGAGAGGCCTAACTATGTCCAACAGTGGACTGTGATAGACTGATGATGATGATGATGATAGTTACCACGCTTGGCAGGCATACTTTTAGCTGTTAGTTCTGCACCTGACTCATCACCGGTCATATCAACTGTAGATGGTTTGTCAAACTCATATTGTGTAACAAAATAAATAACCGAAAAACTGGCTAGTTAGAACCAGCTCAACACACAAAGATAAAATCTTCTCTAAAGGTCACGTAACTGAACATTTGCAGCTTACAGGTACACGTCAACCAATAAACGTATCTAAAGACAAATGAAACAGCGAAGAATTCCGATATAAGTTCCGGCCGTCTCGTACGCGTCATAAAGCGCGAAGAAAGAAAAAAATAATTTAACAGAAGAACACTTTCAAACGGATAAAGGAAACGTAACAGTGGAAAAAGAAAGTTTGAACAATCCGAACGAATAGCGTTGGGCCGAAGGTATCTCCTTGCGAAACTACTTTTGATTCCGGCCCTCTTTTGTCTAAGTTACTGTTTGAGCACCGAGCGGGATCTTTTGTATCGGGACGGTATGCGTAGTACGGGAGGCCGTAGCCCTCATAAGCTGTATTCACAACGTTCATTTTTATTCGACAGAGCTGACAAATTGGCCTGAAGGTCACCTGGTAGTAAATGATCGCTTCGGTCTATAGACACCGCATGGTTTCATGAAATTTCCCATTAGGTACAATTTTGATTTCATCCTCAAGAAGATCTTACATTATCCTGTCTTGTTCCATGGTGGTGGGGGCCTGATGACCTGTACAACAGGTATCAAAATATTTATCACAGGTATCAGTCTACACAAACTACTTAACAAGTGTCACTCTTTACCAAAGCTATATTTTTTTTTTGTTTATCCACAAGAAGATACCCAGTAGAAATTCTAAATAGCAAAAATCAAAATAGAACAGATAGTAAATAACAATATAATTTTAGAATGGAGCACAAAATTGAAAAGACGCCCAATGATCAGATCCATAAGTAAATTCCAGCATGTGTGGTATGGAAATCGAAATTATATTTAGTATTAAGTTACATTAAGGGTATAATAGCCAGCATCCATATTTTCTTACCCTAACTCCATTGATCCGACTTAGCCCATTCGTCCGGCGCCCGCACTAGCAAATTTTGATCCTCCAAAGGATAGTACCCAAAGAATCTGCGGATAATCTATCAGCAAGTAGATTAAAATTGTTTTGTGTTAAAAAGGTCCGTTCGGTTTAGGAATGTCTAGACTCTCACTTACGCGTATTAGAAGAAATTGATTTTGCGGCCTGAGCCCCGCCGGTTGTGTGAAGCAATTTATTTCTTTTGAGCGTTTGAGAAACCGCTTTTTTCGCTTTTCAGAACGTACGACCCTGAAGTAATTAAAAGGCTTTTCGGTCTTGTAAAGTGAACGTGCGATATTTATTTACAAACGTTTTTCTGAGTTATAAGTTGGGGACTTAAAGAGCCTCAAGGAGCGAGCCTACATACAAACTTCTTTGCGATGCAATTATAATTTTCCTACTATGGAAAGTACTTGGAGACTTTTTAGTGACTGAATAAATAGGACGTTACTGAAAAATTTTGGTCTAAATTCCTAAAGCAGGGCATGTACATTGCAATTTTATCAGTGTTTATTTTCTTAAATGTTCCTTTCACAGACATGAAATCTGTTTTTTTTTAAATACACGTGACTTTTTTTAGCACACTGTTCTCCCCTTTTTAATATTTCGATGTCTTTAATGGACAGCACCAAAATAAGAAAGTAGTTTATCGTAATTCAATAATATGTAACTACATATTTATATCCTACAAAATGTCATCATCATCATCATCATCATCAGCCTCCGAACGTCCTCTGCTGAACAAAGGCCTCTCCCAATGACAATTTTTATTTAGGCCTTTGTCATCACGCTTGGCAAGCGAGTTGGTAACCGGAGCAAGTTTTATTTGTACCCAGGTAAACTCTGCTACCCGTTTCTTGATATTCCTTACTCGTATTTTACATCTTCATCATCAGCCTATCGCTGTCCACCGCTGGACACAGGCCTCTCCATCTGTTCGCCACTTAGGGCAAACATCCGGAGTATATACCCATAATCGTCACTTTGAGCAGGCGGGATGGCGACCGCAGGGCGTAGCTCTCGCTCCGGTGACGCTGCTGCCCGTCATCTGGCTGTGGTCATTTAACTACTTACACGTTCAGTTGTGATGGTTATACCGGTCGGTTGCCGCTTCGTTTGTTATTCGGCAGGATGCACCACGGGCAGGTGAGGCTTGGAATAAAAAGACGATAGGCCGCTCCATTATCTCCCCGTAAGGGAGCGGTATTCTACGACACGACACCCACAATTATGTATGGTTATAGTAGTAAAGGGAAAACTTACTATGAAATTTTACATCCACCACATTGCTTACAGCTCAACCCGCTCTCAGCTGAACCGTCTAACAATGGACTAACCCCGTAAAGGAATCCAAATTCTTACGATTTACTGTTGTGCAGTCACTTTGACTGCGAACCGGTCGCGATTTGTGCCGTCGCGATTTTAACCGGTACAAAGACCGATTCTTACGCACAGTTCGGTTTGGAGTTTTCGGCTCGACTTGTTTGAGAATTCTTTCTTGATATTTTGATATGAACATTTCACTTTTTACGGTTCGTCTGATAAGGGAAGTTTAGAGTATATTTTAACTGATTTCAAAGAAAAAAAGTCGCGGAAATGCTGGTCGTTTCCTGTATAAAAGAATTTTAGGTAACCATTACTATACCAATTACTCAGAGGTACTGAAATGGCAATTTTTTTTTATAGTGGCTCGACATTATGGCTTCCCTACGCCTGATGGAAAGCGAAAGAGAAGCCCAAGCCGCTGTGACAACTGGCAAGTAACTGGTCAGTTGCCACCACCATGCCGGCCCAACCCTAAACCCCCCATGAGCTCCGGAAACCCTACTCACCGGCAGAAACACGACCCAGAGGTCATTTGGCTGCGGTATTCTATAGGGTGAAGGTAGGGAAAGGTAGGTAGGGCAGTGCGGCTCAATTCAAGCGAAGATTCGCTATGCTCCACCTCTCAAAAACTTATTTTTTCACATAATGACCTATATTCACGCAGGCGAAGTCGCGAGCTGCAGCTAGTCTATACTTATAATAAATCTGTAGAGAGGTCAATTCTGTCCATTAAATATTTTTTCAAAATAACTATCAGGGGGTGATTAGTGATCGATACTGATGCCAAAAATGCAATCAGTAAATTTTTTGTCTGTCTGTATGTTCGTTATAGAAACAAAAACTACTAGACGGATTTCAACGAAACTTGGTACGATTATTCATCATACTCCTGGGCAGGTTAAAGTATACTTTTATTACGCTACAATTAATAGGAGCAGAGCAGTAACGGGAAAACGGGAGAAAATTTTATCTGTATGTTAGATCGCGCATCACGCAAAAACTACTGCATGGAATTAAATGCGGTTTTCACCAATGTATAGCTAGAGGTCTAACTGACAGACAGGCAGTGACGGACAGTCAGCTTTGTGAACGTCTTTCAAGGCGGACGTGCGCTCAAATATTTTAGACCAATATCTCAATTAGTTGTGCAAAACTCGTACTATTTATCAAGCAAACAGTGTTATTTGGACTCATTATCCTGTGAAGCTAGCGAAGTGATTTATTGTAAACAAATCGCGCACTGACAGTTCGCGAACATCACCAGCGAGCGGGGTGCCCTCATTCCTCCCCGCTGTGATCCGAGAGGTCTGCTGCATTAAAGTGCATTACGTGCTGTCTCTTTCTTCGCACTTACGGAAGGATCTAGAAATAAATCATACAATGAAGAAATGCTCAGCGTGTACCCGCGAAATTGGAAACAATGATTATCTACGGTGCGCTAAATGTGACGAAGTATTTCATTTTCTATGTCTCGGTATATGCCCTGAGAATATTGCAGATTTGTCTCCAAACGCACTATCTAACTGGATCTGTCCCATGTGCATGGTCAAGCAGCCGAAAGGAAATAACTCCGAATCAGTGGCTCGTCCTTCAACACCTACGGCGATCGCCGAGATTTCATTTAATAATGTTACACGTCGTAAGGCGCTTTCTAAGATTGATATAAACTGCACCGATAGCACGAGTGATTATGTACTTCGCTCTGAATTTCGAGAACTACTGCGGGATGAAATGACTAATGCTATAAAATCATGTACCAGAGAATTGACAGTAGGTATTAGTGCAATGAATGAGCAACTAAACAACCTAAAATGCTCGATTGAATTTATGAGCGATAAATTCGATAGGACATCAGAAGAATTGTGTGCACAAAAACAAGAATTAGCGTCAATAAAACAAGAAAATGAATTCTTGCGCAATGAGATTAATACCCTCAACAGTAAGATAAGTCAACTGGACCAACTCTCCCGTGCATCTTCTCTTGAAATACAATGTGTGCCCGAAAAGAAAGCTGAAAACATCGTAACCATAATAAAGCAGCTAGGAAATGCCATTGGCCACACCGTGGAAGATCACGATATCATGTACTGCTCTCGTGTCGCCAAGCTCGATCCCACCAGCTCCAGACCACGTACTATAGTGGCTAAGTTTAGTTCACCGCGTATACGTGATTCTGTGCTGTCTGCAGTGAATAGGTACAACAAGAGGAACAGGGACAACAAGCTTAGCACTCACCATCTAGGCTTTGAAACCGATGGAAAGAAACCTGTCTTTGTGATCGAGAATCTATCGCACGAGAATAAACAGCTGCATGCTGCAGCCCGCAGGAGAGGAAAAGATCTCAAATACAAATTCGTTTGGGTGCGCAGTGGCAGAGTCTATATGAGGAAATCAGAGTCTACCGAAGCCATTATCATACGTAACCTCGAAACTCTCGAAAACTTAAAATGACTTCTTGGTATTGTGTCTGTTGTTATGTCTCAGTTAAGTTATAAAACAAAATTCCTTGTGTTGTTTTGTAGCTTTGTTTTTTTGTGGATGAACCGTTCAATGTATGAAAGGTATGTAACAGGGCCCCCGTATAACCTGTGCAATACGTTTTTTGGTTTTTGTGTTGTAAGTATTAAAAGATTCAAATTGCATGCAGACTGTATAAAAGTAGGTATATGGATCCATATAATAAGACAAATGGTATTTTGTATCCTTATTATATATGTAACGTTAATAATAATAATCATAATAACTTTATGCCCACTGTTTTGCGCTGAGGGAGCTCCTATATTTATAGTGCCTAAATTAGGTATAAGACAGTTTGACCCTAAACCAGGGTGTATAAAACTTTCCTTTGAAATTGTGATGTCACTTAGATATTTAATAGTTTACCACTATGTCTGTGAATGTTTGGCGATTGGCAGTTTATGCAGTTTATGTATTTTTTTATATGTTTATATCCTTAAATTATGTATTCATATAGTATGTATACGAACTCACAAAACTGATATTATAGTGAAGTTAATGTGCATGCTAATAAAGGATTACAATAAATTTATTAATACATTAATTTTTTTATTTATTTATCTCGTCTACAAATCTTGTTGTTACTTTACATTGGATAAAATTATATACTACCAACATGAATATACATATCACTATATAGACAAATCAATAATATTGACAGTTCTTTATTATGGTGGATTTAAGATGCAAATGTATACCTCTAACCTACTTATGGTCGCAGTTTCTATTACTGTTTATTATTACAATGGCTATGTATGACAATAAAATTAAGGTATACTACCAGAATGTGCGAGGACTCAGGACAAAATGCTTAGACCTGTACAATGCTATAGCGAGTTATAATTATGATGTATTGTTATTTACCGAGACGTGGCTCCAGGATGACATCCTTAGTTCCGAATTGTGTGATGGTCGTTATGACGTCATACGTTTGGACCGTAACTTAGCACGTACAAATAAGAAATCAGGCGGCGGAGTAATGATGTGCATAAAAAATGGATACGGAGCACAACTTTATCAGGGTTTCTTTTCTGGTTTTAACACTGAACTATTATGTATAACCTTGCCTGCATCTGGTCTTGGGACCAAGTGTAATTTGAGTATAGTTTTGGTTTACATTCCTCCTGTCCCGAGCAACATTCCGCTCCAGTTAAATGAGATACAGTGCTTCATCCAGACAATGTCTGAGCAGCGCCCCGATGATAAAATTATGCTCGTGGGCGACTTCAATCTTCCGTGTCTTAGTTGGCACGATGGCCGCCACGAGCTGTTGTCCAACGCTGGGACGGACATGCAGGACGCGGCTGTATCATTTGTGGAGAACATGACATACCTGGGTTTCTCTCAATATAACTGCACTTTGAACGGTAATGGACGGACACTGGACTTAGTCTTTTGTAATCTGAATACTGAGGTCTCGAGATCTTCTTTCCCTCTCTTAACAGAGGACATACATCACCCATCCTTATTCATCGATGTTACAGATCTGTATGTAGCGCCGTTTAAGGAGGCCGTTGTATTAAAACGCAACTTTCATAAATGTGACTATGCTGCCGTAAATGACTTTTTTGCAAAAATTGATTGGGATACTAAACTATGTAACACATCAGTGGACGAGGGCCTGTGTTCGTTTTACGGGGTGTTGGAGGAATGTTTTGCGCTCCACATACCTCTAAAAAATATAAGTAATTGTAAAAAAAAGTATCCGATTTGGTATAGCTATCCTTTAATAAAAGTTATGCGTCATAAAAATAGGGTGCATAGAAGATGGAAACGCTATGGGAATCCCCGCGATTATGATGAGTTTTCTCTGCTTCGTCATCGTGAGCGACAGCTTAGGGCGGAGTGCTTTGAGAGATACATTCGCGGAGTGGAGGATGGAATTCAATGTTCCCCTAAGATCTTTTGGTCTTATGTCAAATCTAAGCGTGGTGGCTCTCAGTATCCCAGACAATTTAATCACCAGGGTAAGTCATTTTCGGAGGGCCGCACTATATGCAACGAATTCAATACCTACTTCCAAAGCATGTTTTCTGATAATTGCTCTCAGCATGTTGCGCGTTTGTCACCCGTCTTCGCTGAATCTGCGGTCGGTGGCGACCCAGAGGACAAGTGCTGTACGGCAGACGTAATATCTACTATAAATGTGACAAAGGATGACATTTTGAAGATGCTTAAGGACTTGGACACTGCAAAGGGATCCGGTTGCGATGGGGTACCACCTGTATTCTTGCGAAACTGTGCGGAAACATTGGCTCATCCCATTTACCTACTATATAAACTGTCTCTTGAACAATGTGTGATGCCGACAGTCTGGAAACAAGCACTTATAGTTCCGGTTCACAAGAAGGGTTCAAGAGTGGAAGTATCTAATTATCGTCCTATTTCTATCCTGAACACCTTGAGTAAGTTGTTTGAGAAGATAATTTACAACAGTATCTATCCAACGATTACCAAAGGCATTACGCATCATCAGCACGGCTTTTTGAAACATAAGTCTACCGTGTCAAATCTGGCTGAGTTCAGTGACTATGTACTTTGCGGGATGGAGGAGTGTGGACAGGTTGATGTAATTTATACAGATTTTGAAAAGGCGTTTGACCGCGTGGATCACATCATCCTTCTAGAGAAGCTATATAAACTGGGTATTAGGGGTGATCTGCTTAGGTGGATCACCTCTTATCTCTCATATCGTTCGCAGGCTGTGGTCATTGGAAGTTATAGATCGGATTTCATAAGTATACCATCGGGAGTTCCTCAAGGCTCACACCTTGGACCTTTGTTCTACTGCGCTTACATCTACGATATTAATCAGTGTATCAAATTCTCTAATCACCTACTATACGCAGACGACAAAAAAGTATTTATGAGGATCACCTCGCATAGTGATTGTGAACTCATTCAACGTGACTTGGATAATTTATATTTATACTACACCCGTAATAACATAACAGTTAACATAAACAAATGTCAGTGTATAAGTTTTACCAGAAAGAAAAATAAATTAGTTTATCCATATAACTTCAATGGTGTGAGAATTGAGCGAACGGAGATTGTGAGGGACTTGGGGGTTCTTATGGACTCCAAGATGATGTTTTGCGATCATATTGATAATATCATTAATAGATCGTATCGCAACTTGGGATTTATTTTTAGGACTTGTAAACCATTCAAAAATATAAATGCGATAAAGTCGGTATACTATGCATATTGTCGGAGTATCCTCGAATATGGCTGTACCATTTGGTCACCGCAATATGCTAAATATATCAATCGATTGGAGCGAATACAAAAAATATTTGTAAAGCATCTTAACTTTAAAACCAGCAAACGTCCTGGTGTATATGAGGAGGACTGTCTTAGGTATGGCTTCTTGTCGCTGGCGTCTCGCAGGGAACTACTTGATATGTGCCTTTTGTATGATATTCTGCATAGCAACCTAAATAGCTCCGTACTCTTGGCTGGCATTGGGTTCTGTACTCCAAAATACCGCACGAGAAAGACTCCTTTGTTTAGTATACCCAAACATCGTACAAATTATGGTCAAAATGCTGTTATGACACGTCTACCTAAAATATATAATAAAAAATTTCACAGCATTGATGTGTTTAGCATGTCCAAGCCTCGCTTTAAGCGCCACCTTCAAACAGAATTGTCTAATTTAGAGATAGATAAATAACGAAGAGAAATAACAAAGTCTTATGTATATATATATATGTAAATGTATAATTATATTCTCTTTGTTGTGGTTGTTTCAATTTGTTTATTATTGTCTATAAATATATGGTTATCTATGTATATATAGGTATGTTTTTTATAATATTATATATATACATATTTACTTTTCTGAATTATTTATTACTAGCTGCTGCCCGCGGCTTTGCCTGCGTGAACATCGGTTTGTCATGAAGAGCTTACTCTGTCATTATATCATGTACGTACGCGTCTTTGTCTCTTATTTTATCACACGCGCTTACGAATGGATGCTCAAAAGATGATGAAGATATAGGTATTCGATTTGAGTGCTGAGAAATCTGAACATAGGTTGACACAGGACAGAGCGACGTCTTCCTGAATTATTCGAGTTATCTAAAAAAGTTCGTTTTCTACATTGAATCCTACCGGGAACCGATATAATGCGCCACTGGGGTCAGCAGTCATCAGATTGTTATGTCGCGTCCGCACTTTTTTTGAGTCAATTAGTCTTTTTACGGTATCAAAAATGGTGCTTACCTACGTACCTAGTTACTACTATGAATTCTCATTTTTTCAAACAGAGCAACCGCACGTAATGCACTTGTGTATGGGCATAAACATGTACACTTCAATATCTCGTGCATACTTGCCCGGTCTGCTTGGAGAATGGTCATTGTGGCCGATTTTCGGCCAGGAGAGGGCTGGCGTCGGCGCGATACATTTAAAATTGATTAATATAGAAATCACCATCATCATCAGCCTATTACAGTCCACTGCTGGACACAGGCCTGTTCAATTGCTCGCCACCTAGGGCAAACATCTGGAGGATATTATGGGTATAAGCGCCACCTGGGCAGGCGGGTTGGCGATCGCAGGGCGTAGCTTCTCGCTCCGGTCACGCTACTGCCCGTCATAGGCCTGTGATATCTAGCTACGCCTTCCATCGTTATGGTTTTACCACCACCAGTCGGTTTGCCAGAGCCTTGTTTGTTGGTCGGCAGGATGCACGGGCAGGTGAGGAAGGCTTGGAGTGAAAAGGTGATAGGTCACTCCCATACAATATAGAAATACGGATATTTATTTTGTACTTTTTGGAAAATAAGTGCGTTTAATAATCTTATATCTATACAACTAAAACAGATTCTGGATATCCTGTAGTAGTTATTTAAGATAAAATTAAGATTTTTTAATTATAGGTGATACCTAACTATGTACATGTTAGTACACAGGTTTTAAGTATCACGCCGACCAAAAAGCGACCACTTGGCTGGTGTATGAATCTTAACTTACTTCAAAGCGTTATTTTCTTCCGACATGCGTAATTAAAACGATTTTATTAGGCTGAAATGTTATAATATTAGTATATTGAGGACAGAAATTACAATTTGGATTAGAAAAATATTTATTAAGCATACACTGATTGCAGTTTCGTCGCATCCAAGCTAGACTTGTGGCCCGTTGTGAGACTTCTGAGATTGCAATAAGGTTTTTGGTTCTTGGTCACTGTGACTCATTATCAGATGCAGGCCGCATTGTTTACGGGTTATGCTAGATCTGTTTTGACTGTACACAATTTTATTCCTAAAGTTTGTTCCAATTTGTTGCTGAATGAGGTGCCTCTGAAACTGAGCAATATTCTAGTAGACAACACCGGTGGTTATCCCTTACGTTGGTCGTCTTTTCAGTTATAGCAGTTTGCATATAGTATTTTCCGAAGAATTTCATTCCGAAAATAAGCCGCACAATTTTAATTCACAATTATTTGTACTTATTGGTGGCGAATTTCCGTATTTGCCTACCTCGATATCAGTATCTGTCATGTCAAATTGATAATTTCGCTGACAAAGTCAAGAAATGACAGTATCTATGGTGTATTCAAAAAGTTTTTAATCATTCCGTAACATATTTTCCCGAAATTCTAAATGAAAAAATTGATGAATCGTTGTAATTTATAGCCTATATGTTAATCTGATGCATAAACAATATTCGTGTAAAGTTTCACTAAAATCTGTTCAGTAGTTTTTGCGTGAAAAGGGAACAAACATCCATCCATCTATCCATCCATCTATCCATCCATCTATCTATCCATCCAAACAAACTTTCGCGTTTATAATATTAGTGGGATTATTTAAACTGTATATGTACTTATTATATGCATATTATATTCTAAGGATAGTTTATTAATAGTATATAATATATTGTATGCATGCATATTGTATTTTATCTACACATTCTAGCATTCATTTTTTTTATAAATGTAGGTATAAATCGCTGTCAATCTCCGCTTTCAAGCTGTTTTGCTTTTGTTTTTGTTTCTTTTTAAATAAAAAAAAATATATAAATTCTATTGTGTGTTAGGTACGTTGTTAAGATATTATAGTTAGTGGTGAGACTCTGTAAAGGCTAAGAATTATTGTAATAGTTACCATACATAAGAACATTGTGTAAAAGCTGTTGAGTTTCCAATAAAATAAAATAAATAAATAAAAACTTAAAATTTAGGTACCATTTTATGGAAGCCCGCTATTTTTGAAACCCGATATCCACGCGTGCGACGCCGCCGGCACAGCTAGTAACAAATGAAGAACAAACTCTATCAAATCAACTCGGCAACACAACCAAAGCAAGCTTAATTGAATTAAAGTCACTTATCAAAACTCGTTGTATGAATAACAAAAGAACTTTGCCAAAACGACGTCTATTCCGTTATGAAACGATAAAACCTTTTGTGAAACCTTTCGGCCATTAGTTATATTGAGAACGTTTTAATTTCTCGTGGCTACATCGCGGCTAGCCCGCGGCATCTGACTATCTCGATGGAGGGCTAAATGTAATTGGTTTTCAGATATGAGCATTATGGAAGATAGCGGAGCGTCCGTATTGAGGAGTTTGGTATTGCAATGGGTTCGTATGTAAGGCTATATTATTGAAAATTATGAAATGCGCGATGATAAGTATAATCTGCTACAGCTCATAATGTAGGTTAAAATCAGACAACAGACAATCAGACAACATCACATACATTGCTCCAATCCCAAAGTAAGTAGCCTAAGCACTTGTGTTATGGATATCAGAACAACGAAGGTACCACAAATATATACTTAAATACAAATATAAACACCCAGACACGGAACAAACACAAGTGTTCATCACACGAATGTTTGTCCCGGGTGGGAATCGAACCCACGTTCAGAAGGCAGGGGTCACTACCAATTGAGCCACCGAGCCAGTCATCAAATCCAAGGTAAACGATCACCAGGAAGAAGACGTACCTCATGGCACAAGAATGACAGAGGGGGCCAACGGGCCTGAAGGTCACTTGATGCTAAGTGATCACTTCAACCCATAGACACCGCAACACCAGGGGAGTCACAGGTGCGTTGCCGGCCCTTGAGAAGTCTGTAGGCACGCTTCTTGAAGGTCCCTAGGTCCTAATCTCCGGACATGTTTCAATCTAAGCACGAGATCCCAGTTTCGTGCCTCTGTTTCAAAAGTTAGGGTGGCCCAAATGATATCCGACATCCAGTAGAAGATAGGACTACAAAAAGAAGATTGAAAACTATATTATATTGTCCGTGTGGTGCACGGACTTAGGAACGAACCACCCCATCTCATCTCGTGGGTGTCGTAGAAGACGATAAAAGGTTTATCAGGTATAACTGGGTTCTTAGTTAAATCCTATTGCATAAGCAAGGTGAATACTCTTTCCGATAAAATATCCTTTTGTTGCACAACTTAGGCGGTCTTATCATGTATGAGAGATCTCTTTCAAGGTAGAGAATAGGTCAAGTTTAATGAGATAAATATTTAAAATGAAGAAGTAACTAAAAAAAAAAGAGAACCAAGCATAAATAAAATACATAAATTATAATTTATTTATTTATCAACGTAAGCGAAACCACACTAAAAAGTCAGCGCAAAGCAAAAATAAACCCTTACTCTACCCAACGTTAAATTTAAATGGAAGTTCGCCATTTTGAGTTTCAAAAGCGGCGCTCAAGTCGCAGCTCATTAAATCGCAACAATAGGAAGTTCGCAAAACTCCCGAAAGTCAATCACGGTTGCATCACGAAAATTGGAAACTTCAACTATCTTCGGATTCGGTCGGCCCTTTGTCGCTCTGTTAATGCGTCTGGTTTTAGGGAATAATGCTGAGCGGTATTGCAATGAGGAATTGGGTATTTAGGTACCAGTTGAGTACTTTTTTTTCATCATCATCATCATCAGCGTATCGCAGTCCACTGCTGGACACAGGCCTCTCCAGTTGCTCGCCACCTAGGGCAAACATCAGGAGGATATACCCATAATCGCCACGCTGGGCAGGCGGGTTGGCGATCGCAGGGCGTAGCTTCTCACTCCGGTGACGCTGCTGCCCGTCATCGGCCTGTGGTATTTAGCTACGCCGTCAATTGTGATGGTTATACCGCCGCCAGTCGGTTGCAAGCTTGTTGTTCGGCGGGATGCACCACGGGCAGGTGATGTTGGTTTGTAGCGAAATGATGATAGGCCGCTCCCTTACATCCCTTGTGATTGAACCCGCGATCATTATTTCAGAAACAGCGTTTACTACTCCTTAACCAAAGAGGTATTAAGCATCATAATCATAAATACGACAACATTTTCTCCGCGTCTCACCACCTTTACCAAGAACCGGCGTTTATTATTCAGCTTAACTAGATTTAGTACACCCATGGCTCGTCGGATGACTCGCCCGGTAATTAAACACTGTTTTATTACCGGGCGAAGCGTATACGCTAAGCATGTACGGTGGTGGGGCCCTTAGAAGTTGGGCGTGATTAACGAATTAATGGGGAGAATTACTAGTGTTTACAGCGGCTTGAGAGAGCAGTTCCTTTTTTTATATAATGACAGCCCATGCCCAGATGGGGAGTAAAAGATAAGCATATGTGCCAAATCCGATCCGTAGCCGTGAAAGCTACGTCTGTGGCAGTTTACACGGTATATACTGTAAATTGAAGAAGATAAATATTCATTATTGAATATAGGATTTTTTTTTTTTTTTTTTTTATGACATAGGTGGCAAACGGGCCTGAAGGTCACCTGATGGTAAGTGATCACTTCAGCCCATAGACACCGCAACACCAGGGGAGTCACAGGTGCGTTGCCGGCCTTTGAGAAATCTATAGGCTCGCTTTTTGAAGGTCCCTAAATCATATCCACTCGGAAAAATTGCAGCAGGAAGCTGATTCCAAAGACCGGTTGCACGAGGCAGAAAATTGCGCGCAAAACGCACCGTGGAAGACTTCCATCTGTCAAGATGGTAAGGATGAAATCTTGAATTGGTGCGAGATGTGCGATGATGAAAAATGGCAGCTGGTACCAGGTCAAACAATTCTTCCGAACACTCGCCGTGATAAATTCGGTAAAAAACGCACAAAGACGCAACATCCCTGCGTAGAGATAGAGGATCTAGCTTGTCTATAAGTTCTCGGTCGTCAACGATTCGAGCCGCTCTTCGCTGGATACGGTCAAAAGGAAGGAGTTGGTACTGAGGTGCCCCGGCCCACAGATGAGAACAATATTCCATGTGAGGTCGCACCTGTGCCTTGTACAGTTGAAGACGGTGGGCTGGTGTGAAATATTGTCTCGCTCTGCCAAGAATACCCAGTTTCTTGGAGGCCAGCTTAGCCTTTCCCTCCAGATGACCCCTAAACTGAACGTTGCTCGAAATATCAACGCCGAGAATATTCAGCGAGGATGCCGCGTCCAAGGGACTACCGCAAAAACGAGGGGACACGACAAAGGGCGTACGTTTAGCGGTAAACGCGCAAACCTGAGTCTTCTTCGGGTTAAAATTGACCAGATTCTCGTTCCCCCATGACAGGACAGAGTCCAGGGTGGTCTCAATTTCACCCACAAGGTTATTCCGGCTTTCTGTGATACTATCCCGAGAGGCTTGTGCCTTACCCATGTATAAAGCGTCCCCTGTGCTATCATCTGCATAACAATGTAAGCTGCGAATATGCAACATATCATTTATATGCAGAAGAAATAAGGTAGGGGACAGTACACAGCCTTGTGGCACACCAGCGTTCACGGGCTTCGCCTCAGAGCAAGAACCGTCGACAACGACACTGATGCTCCGCTCCGCAAGAAAACTGGCAAGCCAATCGCACAACCTCTCAGGAAGCCCATATGAAGGAAGTTTCGCTAAAAGCGCTTTGTGCCAAACACGATCGAACGCCTTTGCTATATCCAAACTAACAGCCAAAGCCTCACCCTTGCTCTCAACCGCCTCCGCCCAGCGGTGTGTGAGGTATACGAGTAGGTCACCAGCCGATCGACCCTGACGAAAACCGTATTGGCGATCAGAGATCAGCTGGTGTTCCTCCAAGTATCCAAGGAGTTGGCGATTTATTATTGTCTCCATTAGTTTAGAAAGCAATGAGGTAATGGCAATTGGTCTGTAGTTGGAAGGGTCCGATCGGTCTCCCTTTTTGGGAATCGGATGGACAAGAGCAGACTTCCAGGATTTAGGGACAATACCATTAGAATAGGAAAGCCGAAAAAGGCGCGTGAGAACCGGGGCTAACTCAGGGGCACAGATTTTTAGTACTATTGGTGGGATGCCGTCAGGCCCACTCGACTTATTGATGTCCAGGGAGAAAAGCAGTCTACGAACATTGTCCTGGAGAAAACGAATATTCGGCATGGAGCTATCACACTGCGGGATGGTAGGGGGTAATTCTCCCCGGTCATCAAGAATCGAGTTAGATGCAAATAGAGAGCCCAGGAGGTCTGCTTTCTCCTTTGCGGTATGGGCAAGCGTGTCATCAGTAGTACAAAGTGGTGGAAAAGACGACTTGCAGAAATTCCCCAGCACAGCCTTGGCAAGAGACCAAAAGGCTCTAGTCCCAGAAGGAAGTCTAGTGAGTCTCCCACCAATTCTCCGGATGTAGTTGGACTTTGCAGCAGCTATCACCCTTTTGTAAGACCTGGTGGCAACATTGTAGGATTTTTTTAAAGCACCGGTGTGTGGGTCTCCGGACGCGGATGCTGCAGCCCAGGCGTGGTAACACTCCTGTTTTCGGCGAGACGCCAGTTTACAGGTTCGATCAAACCAAGGCTGGGAACGTCCACCAACGGGAACAACCGAGGACGGAACAAAGAGCTCCATCCCTTGAAGCACCACGTCGGCAACAGACTCAGCAACCGCGTCAATATCGTCCGACGCGAAGCACACCTGACCCCACGGATAGGAGGCAAAGAATGAGCGCATCTCATCCCAGTCCGCTGATCTATAATGCCAAACACGACGACTGCTTACTGTTCGCGAACGTGCAAGGCAAACGAGAGGCACAGTGCATCGAATAAGGCAGTGGTCGGATGAACCCAGTGGAGCACTGACAGTTACACTGTAATTATCAGGATGAGTGGTCAGCACTAGGTCCAACAAGGATGGTAAGTGGTCTTCAATATCAGGGACTCGCGTCGGCGAAGAGACCAGTTGTGTTAAGGAGAATGCCGCAGCAAAGTCACAGACAGATCTTCCCGCGTGATCGGTTGTACGAGACCCAAGCCAATCAACATGATGAGCGTTGAAATCGCCAAGGATCACAACCTCCGCAGAAGGGATCTGCTGCAACAAGGAATCAGTCGCAATCTGAATGTGCCCCATGAGTCGATCGGTCTCGTCGTTACCGCTATGTGACCTGTATAGGCACGCATAGATGCGCGGATGGTCGTCGCAGTCTACACGCAGCCAAAGGATGGATAGGTCTTTACCTTCAAAATTGCTGAGGCGGCGGACGCAAATGTCCTCCCTAACATAAGCACAGACACCGGCACGTTGCACAAATCTGTGCTCCACGTTGTAGCCAGGGTATCGCAAATAGGAGATGTCAGGTGGCGAGGAAATCTGCGTCTCGGTAAGGAACAACAGGGCCGGTTTAGCCGTCTCGAGGTGGTTATGGACGGCGTTAAGATTAGAGTGGATTCCCCTGATGTTACAAAGATCCACAGAAAATGTGGATGGGGATGTGATAGTGTTGTTCCCAGAATTGCCCCAGACATTAGGTATAAGCGGAGAATTGCCCACCCCAGAGTACGAAGGGCAGCCTGAGCGTGATTGCTCAGGGGGGGATTCTCCCACACATGTAGTGTCGGTACCCCCCTGGGGTATATCAACATTTTTATTATCCGCTGCCATTCACTAAGTATAGGGGGGGGGGGGTTTGGGCAACCGGTATTCTCACTCACCAAGCGAAACACAGCAGCTAGACTGCTATTTTACGTCGGTATTCCGTGAGAAAGTGGTCTTACACCGGTCGAGCCTGCCCATGCATGCCGTTGCCAGCTTGGCTCTACCACTTAAATGGTGTTGCCCGTTTAGCACCACCCAGAGGACACGTGTAGGGTATCTAGGGTAAAATCCCACGGACGCGAGCAACATCATCCCCCAAATATAGCTATAGGATAGCGAATCATTGCCCGAAGTGAGACGACCGTCCGGGTAAGAACCTCCACCGTATAGAATACCGCAGCCAAATGACCTCCGGGTCGTGTTTCTGCTGGTGAGTAGGGTTTCGGGAGCTCGTGGGAATTAGGTTTTGGGCCGGCATGGCAGTGGCAACTGACAAGTAACTGACCAGCGACTTAGGCTTCTCTTTCGCTTTCCATCAGGCGTAGGGAAGCCATTATGTCGAGCTACTATGAAAAAGTCTCTTAGTCGATTACAACAACCACCTGGGCAGAAACAAAGGGTACGATGAGTACCAGACGATGAATGGAGCAAATATCTCAGAACACCCAAACTTAAGACAATTTAGAAAAAAAAAATTTCTAAAAACCCCAGCGATAATCGAAACGGGATCCTTTGGATCAGCTGCGCTTTTAGGTTAACGAGTAACATAACCATTGCGTTACTTATGATATCAATTGATTATCATACAAGCTTATTTACGTAACAAAGATAAGGTATCAAAAAGAAATTACAGAATGGAAGTAAGGATATCCAAAACAACGTGAGCTTTTAACACGATTTACTTTCTTACATCGACTTTGACGAAGTTAACCCCCCACCGCCGATGCCGAATGAATGTTCCGAATATTTAAATCGTTTCAGTTGTCCCATACCCTGGGATTGGAAGTCGAAAATAGCCTATTACCTCGCCCTGAACCAGCAATATTGCCTCTTTATCCAATTTAACGTTCGTACTTTACTATTTCTTAGACAATTGCGATTTATTTTTTGGACCAAAGCGCCTTTTGAGAGATTGATTGTGAGTGAAATTGGCTTTTTGGTTTTTGAAACGTTTTGAGGGAAGTGTAACTAAATAAAAGTTTAAAGTTCAGTACCATCGTTTCACACGAGAGTATGGTACGTTGGGAGCCATATTGTCCTAACCAACAACCCAAAACATGACACGTTGGGCCACACAGTGCCATCTAGATTGAAATAAAACCGAAGGTTGTACTGTGGGTACTAGACAACTGATGAAATGTCTTAGATCCTTTTTTAAAATATACATACCTACTGATATATTATAATGAACCAACCGAAATGAAAAGTGTTAAATCTTCTTTAAATTCTCAAACGAGACAATTCAACGTTTCACAGCTTTAATAAAACAGCAATTCGTCTTCATTACTTCAAAATATACAGCGCTATACAGCTATTTTTCACGCCTAAACATATTCGTGAGACGACGTAGGTAACACGCGTTAATTTTACCAGGTCGTTTGTTCAACGCGGAGCTTGCACCAAGTTCCGCCAAGAGGCGTATATTGTGGCCTTTAATGGTTAGATTGTTTTATCGCACTCATTATAAGCGAGACTACTAGAGGGTATTAATTTACCTACCCGTCGGGGTGAAATACCGCTGCCCATATTGAGGTTTAATTGATGGAATCTGATAGTGATTTGTAGTTTAATGGCGCCTGTTGACCGCAACGTCTGCTGGGAAGTATCTTATAGGCGGCGTAATAGTCGTTAACCCATCAATTGAGAAAGTTTTGTAAAGTAAATATAAAATAAATAAATAACCCAAGACATGCCACGTTGGGCCACACATCGCCATCTAGCCCCAAACTAAGCCGAAGCTTGTACTATGGGTATTAGAGAACTGATAAACTTTTTTTTGCAAATAAATACATTTATACATAGTAAACACCTAGACCAAAAACAAACAGACATGTTCATGAACACAAATGTTTGAACTGTGCGGGAATCGGGATATACCCATAATCGCCACGCTGGGCAGGCGGGTTGGCGATCGCAGGGCGTAGCTTCTCGCTCCGGTGACGCTGAAGCCCGTCATCGGTCTGTGGTATTTTGATATTAGAGATCTTTAGCATTAACTAACTGCAGTTCACATACAGTCAACTGCAAAAAATAGTATTATGATAACAATAGCAAACCAGTCATTGTCAATGAAGAAGTAGGTATGCCCCCGCTCATTTCCCCAGTGGCCCACATTCCATTGAGCGGGTAAACTATGAGCCGCTTTAAAGGTTAATTTTCCTGAGCGACGTTCGGCGCCGCTCATTACCGAACGCGAATGTGGGGCCATTCCGCGAACAATCGCTCGTCACGACTCTTTCATAGAGGCTGTAAAAACGTTGAGTTTCTTTTGGTGCAAAATGTGAAATGATTTATTTTCATTTAAGTCGAGAAGGTATGCACCTTCCTTCGTATGAGAGGGAATGTTAAATTGTGTGGTTTGTTTTCTTAGATAATAAGAAACAAATTAGAATAATTATTAATTTTGAACTAAATATAGGTACGCTTAAAATAGGCTGATGTGGTGATACTCTTAAAAATGGGTACTAGACAAGTGATAAACTTACTTGGATACATTTTTTTTTGTAAATAAATACATTATACATAGAAAACACCCAGACCAATACAAACAGATATGTTCATGAACACAAATGTTTGTACTGTGCGGGAATCGAACCCACGACCCTTGGCTCAGAGGGCAGAGGTCACTACCAAATGAGCCACCGAGCCTGTCAACAAATAAAAGGCAAAAAATTCTCAGAATGTGTACGTTCGTAATGCAATGAAACAGACCCCGCATTATTAAAAAGTATTGCTTCGCACCGACCCCGTTCCCGTAGAGGCGGTGTGTGAAATATGGGACGTTTTAAGGGTTAACTACTCATACGATTACTGACTGCCATCTGACTTTGATACATGTTGGTTAGTCAAGTTTTTATTTTATGTTTTCATTCCTTCTTAATGTGCACAATACACCTTGTTATAATCTTATCAAACGCCCTTTTGGAATATAAATAAAAAAAAATCATCTCCTGGACGACGGCAGCTTCCGAGAGAACAAAAATATGTTTTTTTAATTTTTCTTCATTGGTTTCTTATATAGATTTTTTTTTTTTTTATGGAAGAGGGGGCAAACGGGCCTGAAGGTCACCTGATGGTAAGTGATCACTTCAGCCCATAGACACCGCAACACCAGGGAGTCACAGGTGCGTTGCCGGCCTTTGAGAAATCTATAGGCTCGCTTTTTGAAGGTCCCTAAATCATATCCACTCGGAAAAATTGCAGCAGGAAGCTGATTCCAAAGACCGGTTGCACGAGGCAGAAAATTGCGCGCAAAACGCACCGTGGAAGACCTCCAACTATCAAGATGATAAGGATGAAATCTAGAATTGGTGCGAGATGTACGATGATGAAAAATAGCAGCCGGTACCAGATCAAACAATTCCTCCGAACACTCGCCGTGATATATACGGTAGAAAACGCACAAAGACGCAACATCCCTGCGCAAAGATAAAGGGTCTAGTTTCTCTGAAAGTTCTCGGTCGTCAATGATTCGAGCCGCTCTTCGCTGGATGCGGTCAAAAGGAAGAAGTTGATACTGAGGTGCCCCGGCCCACAGATGAGAACAATATTCCATGTGAGGTCGCACCTGTGCCTTGTACAATTGAAGACGGTGGGCTGGTGTGAAATATTGTCTCTCTGCCAAGAACACCCAGCTTCTTGGAGGCCAGTTTAGCCTTTCCCTCCAGATGACCCCTGAACTGAACATTGCTCGAGATATCAACGCCGAGAATATGGAGTGAGGATGCCGCGTCCAAGGGATTACCGCAGAAACGAGGGGATACGACAAAGGGAGAACGCTTAGCGGTAAACGCGCAAACCTGAGTCTTGTTCGGGTTAAAATTGACCAGGTTCTCGTTGCCCCAAGATAGGACCAAGTCTAAGGTGGTCTCAATTTTACCCACAAGATTATTCCGGCTTTCAATGATGTTTTCCCGAGAGGTTTGTGCATTACCCATGTATAAAGCGTCCCCTGTACTATCGTCTGCATAACAATGTATGTCACGAATATGCAACATGTCATTGATATATAATTTATACATTTAATATTAATTTAGACAAAAAGAAGAAAGATTTAAAAAACATATTTTTGTCACTAAATGAAATAGGAAAAAACAGTCACTATCTAGCTAGTTCCTAGAGTCCTTCAAGAAGCGAGCCTACAGATTTCTCAAGGGCCAGCAACGTACCTGTGACTCGCCATGTGTTGCGGTGTCTATGGGCTGAAGAGATCACTTACTATCAGGTGACCTTCAGGCACGTTTGCCCCCTCTGTCATAAAAAAAAAGTTTCCTGCATACCGACAGGTTTCGCGATAGAAGCTACAGAGGTCAGTGGTAGAGTCTTTCTTAACTGTATTTGACGTTTAATAAGAGCTTGTCTCAAGTCTACATCAATCAAGATTTGTGTGTAAGTAATTAAATAAATAATTGACCAAAAAAAAAACGACCGATTCCATTCTCACCTAATTGAAGAACAGTATTAATATTCACCGTACATTTAGCACCGCACTTATAAAAGTAATGTCATTCGGGTTACAACTAAAGTGCCTGTAGTTACAAGTGTGCTGGTAAGAGCTCCCCATAAAAATAAAGGTTAATGACCCTGGAGCATTTGGAAGGGAAATTTTATGGGCCCTACCACTACCTAAGATGTAGCTGGGGCCACATTATCTTGAGTGACCTTGTTCCGCCAAATATTATATGGCAGGAACAAAATGTTGCGGGCTGTAGGGGCAATCTCGGGACGGGCAATTAAAACATTTGTGGTCTTACGAGGGTAGCCCTTGCTGTTATTTTAAGGGTTAGTGTTGGAATGAGGTGTTGTGGGATGTCAGAAATAAAATTGAATACTTTTTGCTTAGGATCAGGATGGTCCTCTAAGGGAGGCCTACGTTCAGCAGTGGACGGCAGTGGGTAATTGATTGATTGAAGACTAAAATGAATACCAATGTAATAGGCATGATGACTAATTTTTATTTTGCATTAATATTGAAGCATCACCCAATCATAGAAACATGCACACATTTTGTTGTGATTTCTCAGATAAGTGTTATTTTAATGGTTCTTTCTGGCAACCATCAAATAACATGGAAATTCAACCATGATCATCTACCCTATTCGAAAAAAATCTTGTGTAATCTAATTAAAAAATTGTAAGTGCTTGTAGGAGAAGAAATGACATTCAAAAGCTGAAAGAACCCCTGAAGCTGATTCTGAAACTAACAGTCGATTGCTATCATCATCAGCCTATTGCAGTCCAATTGCTGGTCTCTCCAGTTGTTCACTTTGGGCAAACATCTGGAGGCTTTACCCATAATCGCCACTCTGGGTTCTTGATTGATATGTTTTTGGCAATTGTTTGGCATTACAGTTGTCTTGGGCTGATTTGTCGCTTAACAAGGAGTGCAGTGTGAGTTTTGAATAAGAATTAGAACATTTATGAGGTACTTTTGAATACCACAACACAGCAATAAAAAAGAACATACAACCATTTTTAAATTAAACAAAAACAAAAATTTACATAAACGAAACAATGTTAGCAAACAGACCGGACGCAAGGTTGTGACATCCAATGTAAAAGAGCCTCACTCAGCATTGAACCGTGGCCTGCATAGCAAGCCACGGCGATAGTTTTGCTTTTTCCGGTACGTGAAATCACGTTACGTTTTGTTAACATATACAGAATTTTGCTGGTAAACATTTTACCTTCTCGTGTAACGTGTAAAAAGCACGTTACGTGCCTACGCGTTATTATTAGGACAGATGTTATCGGCGCGAGGCTTACGATTCGCGGCGTGTCTCCGCGAATTGGTCGGATTAACTCGACAAAATCTTGCTCTGGTAAGCTCGTCTTGTGGAAATCCCGAAAACCTTTTTCTTGAGGAAATGGGACATTTTTTCGGGGCGTAGGTAAGTATAATCTAATTACATTTTTTCTCAATTAAATATAATAATAATAATAAAATTTTATTTACAAAAAACACATTTACATAATAAAGCTAAGAATTTAGAAATGGGCCCCAAACTAGGAAACCCTGTATCTTGGGGACCCTACGCACGGATATGAGGTTACATTTATGGATAAGATCATTAATATAAACTGATAAGTTAAAAATTACTCCGATAATTAAGTGGAACCCTGATAATTAAGTGATAACGGAAAAACCTTATTCGCAAAACTGTAATAATATAAAATTAAGTACTCAAAGGTATTTAGCTACGTCTTCAATAGTAATGGTTCCTGCCATCAGTCGATTGCCAGAGACACGTTTCTTATTCGGCAAGATGCACGGGTAGGTGGTTTGAAGCGAAAAGATGATTAGGTTGCTCCTTTACATTCATGTCTTTATTTGCCCCTTGCAAAATTGAAAACAATTTGTGCAATCTCAAATTTCTTCCCATATCTCGCTTAACATGAATCGCAATGAAAGAGCGAAGGAAAAAAATTCAAAATGACGTCATTGTACAAAGTAAAATAATTCGAGCAGCGACCGGCGCGATTGCAGCCTCCTTGTCGTTCTAATATAAAAAAGAAGATAAAAAACGAGGAAATTTGTTATCATAAGACCGCTAGGTGTAAGGACGTCGGAATGCAAAAGGTACACAAGTTTTTGATAGAAAAATTATTTCGTTTCCATTAAATATACATGAAACAAACATATCGACTGATAATATTTGATAGTGACCTCGGCCTTCTG
Organism: Conogethes punctiferalis; assembly: GCA_031163375.1. Classification (NCBI taxonomy): domain Eukaryota; kingdom Metazoa; phylum Arthropoda; class Insecta; order Lepidoptera; family Crambidae; genus Conogethes; species Conogethes punctiferalis. The sequence goes on from CM062085.1 coordinate 18,268,030, forward strand.
AGCCAAGGGTCGTAGGTTTGATACATGCACTATCCGTTTAAAAAATCACGTCAAATCGTCGCTCCGTTTTGCCGTGAAAGAAAGACAAACATACAGACAGACACACTTCCCTATTTATAATATTGGATTTATATATTCTTTATTGCACACCATACAATTTACTTAGAACTAAGTATAGTATTACAAACATTTGTGTGCATGAACATGTCTGTTTGTATTAGTCTGGGTGTTTTCTATGTATAATATGTATTTATTTCCAAAAAAAATTTATCTAAGTAAGTTTATCAGTTGTCTAGTACCCATAGTACAAGCTTCGGCTTAGTTTGGGGCTAGATGGCGCTGAGTGGCCCAGCGTGGCGTGTCTTGGGTTATTTATTATTATTAAATTAAAGTTTCTTGGTGCCATCCCGCAGCCGGTCGTCCACGAAGTAAGTTGTGTTCTACAGCTGATAAAATGCAAATTTCTGCGGATTCACCTCAAGTTTTCCTATTACTCGCTCTAATAAACTGTCTCGCTCTCGCAATGTACGCTGTTTGTTCTTTTAATTGATAATCTTTTTGTTGTTTTTTTTTATACCACTGGGTGGCAAACAAGCCTACGGCCCGCCTGATGTTAAGCGGTTACCGCAGCCTATGGACACCTGCGACACCAGGGGTATCACACGCGCGTTGCCTACCCTTTAAAAACCTCTTCACAACCTTTTTGAAGGACCCCATACTGTAGTCTCGGGGGAGAGCCTCGGCGGGGAGCTCATTCCAAAGCCTGAGTGTCTGCCCAGCGTGGCGATTATGGGTATATCCTCCAGATGTTTGCCATAAGTGGCGAACAACTGGAGAGGCCTATGTCTAGCCGTGGACTGCAATAGGCTGATGATGATGATGATTAATAATAACCGCCGAAAAAGTTTGTTACGACCGCAATGTCATAACGTTAAAATGATTTACAAATTGATGACGTCACGGGCGGTTGCCGGGGCGGGCGGGGCGGCGGGGCGCTTTCCGCCCCAGTTATCGCGCGAAAACTTTCAGCCAATCCGATTTACCTGACTTAATTACGTTTTCTACTATTAAAGCTTTGTGGTAGACTGACGAGCATTGGCCATTGGTGTAATTATACTTGATGAATTCGTAGTGGTATTTTTTTCGACTGGGTCAATTCGAAGAACTAGTGGAAGAACCTAATAGACATTACTATAAGTCAAGAGTTAAGCTAATCGTCCACCGCCAATTAAATTGCATTATTTTGGCTTATTTCTTAAGAAAAGATGTCAGTTAATCAAGTTGAAAGTAAATATCAAAAGTTTAAAAGCCTTGCTATTTGCTCTTTTCTGCAGAAAGAGAGGTAGGGCATAGCGAATCTTCGCTCGAATTGAGCCGCCCGTCCGGGGAAAGACCTCCACCCTATAGAATACCGCAGTCAAATGACCTCTGGGTCGTGTTTCTGCCGGTAAGTAGGGTTTCCGGAGCTCGTGGGGGGTTAGGGTTGGGCCGGCATGGCGGTGGCAACTGACAGGTAACTGACCAGTTACTTGCCCGTTGTCACAGCGACTTGGGCTTCACTTTCGCTTTCCATCAGGCGTAGGTAAGCCATTATGTCGAGCCACTATAAAAAAAAAAAAAAAGATATTGTAGAAAGTTAATTAATTCAAATGACTTAATGAATGATTATCATACCTTCTAAGCTATACTGCGTTTGTAATGGATGTTTCACATCAACTTTATTAAAGCCGATATCCATTATAATTAACTATTATCATAATTAACTACGCCTATCACAAAATATTCACCAACGTCCAATTCACACAGTCACCACTTAACATAACCCTGCAAAATTCGTGTGTGAAATATCAGAAGTTCCCGAGATCTTAGTATGCAGGGTCCCGGGGGTAGATTGGGACTCGCAGACGTGTCAATTATTGGGAGTTACGAATTCATTACCGGGTTACCGCGATCGGGGATCAAGTGTTCGATAAATAGATTATCGATTGACATTGTACTAAAGAAAAAAACTCTTTTAGAAAATTACACTTTTTTTACCTAAACGTTGTCTGGAAGGGATCGCTTAATAGCTATAAGACCGCCTAGATTGTACGACAAGATGTCTGTAATACCTACCTTTTTCTGTACTTTTTTTTGTATAAAAGAATATTCTATCTACCATATCCTATACCTATACCTATTTTTATTTTATTTATTTATTTATTCTTTATTGCACAAGGAAAGTACAAATGGCGGACTTAATGCCGTGTGGCATTCTCTACCAGTCAACCATTGGGCGAGCCAGAAAACTATAATATGGTGCGGTAATAGACATTAAAACAACTGCTAGAAATATGAGCACAAATATACAAGTAATACACATACATATATATATACAATATATTATACAATAATAAGTATTACGTACAAGATACATAGTTTAGTGTAAGTATAAAATATAAAATAAATATAATTACAATATAATTATGTACATAACATAAATAAGATAAGAACATAATATACAATAATGGATACTACATACATTAAATAATAGATACATAAATATATTATAACAATACAGTCAGACGGAAACATCAACTAAAGGTCGTATAAACTACTGGTAGCTAGTGTTAACAAATTTAGACATCGCTTAAGAAAAGATCACGGATCAACTTCTTAAATACGAATTTACTAGAGGAGGACTGAATATCCCTTGGGAGAGAATTCCACAGCCTGATAGCTGCCAGGGTGTATGAGCTCGACATATAACCAGAATTATGAGCGGGGGTGCGGAGTTTGAGAATATTGTTGGTGCGATGATGGCGAGAGCTAGCCTCACTCAGGAACGAAAATTTACATTTTAAATATTCTGGAGCTTTGGGATCCCTAAGGATACTAAAAAGAGAACAGAGCATTCTCAAATTCCGACGTTGACGAATTGGAAGCCATTTCAGGCGCGAACGATAATGGGAAATGTGGTCGTACTTACGAACCCCGAAAATGAAACGAATGCAATTGTTTAGGAGGCGGTCAATTTTATTTAAAAACTCTTGCGATATATTCGAGCAACATACATCCCCGTAGTCAATAACGGGCAGTACAAGTGCCTGCATTAGCAGGATTTTAATACTAACAGGCAGAAAATTCTTCAGCCTGTAAAGCGCACGAAGAGTGGCGGACACTTTCTTACTAATTTCTGCGGTCTGCTTGTCCCAGCAGAGAGCATCATCCATATATAGGCCAAGATTTTTGACATATGGAGAATAGGGTATTAGAATACCATTAAAATAAATGTTGTAATCCGTGTTAACATCGACTTTAGCAATTTGTCGCCGGTTTCCGAAAATGATGGCCTGGCATTTTGAAGGATTCACTGCTAAGCCGAACCTTACCGACCAATCCCGGATACATTGAAGGTCATTATTTAAGGCTTTGGTGATCTCTTTAAAGGAGTCGGCTGCACCATACCTATAGAGCTGGAGATCATCGGCATAGAGATGATAAGAACAAGTGAGGCATTTCGTGATAAAGTTAATAAAAATAGAGAACAAGAGCGGGGAAAGAATACCTCCTTGTGGAACACCACAGTCAAGATTACACCAAAGCGATGTCTCACATTCAGTTCGAACAGCCTGTTGCCGCCCCCGAAGGTAAGACGCGAACCATTCAAGAGAATGAGACGATACACGTTGCTGGGACAGAATGGCTAGCAATAGGTCATGGTTTACGGCGTTGAATGCGTTCGAGAAGTCGATTAGCACTAGGACTGTCAGCAAAGAGTTCTCCATGTTCAACCTGATGTCTTCGGTGACCTTAAGTAATGCTGTGGTGGTGCTATGAGCCGGCCTGAAACCGGATTGGAATTTACTGATAAGGTCATTAGAGAAAAAGAAACCGGATAACTGTTTATGAACGACAGCCTCTATAATCTTAGAGAGAAATGGAAGAATAGAAATGGGTCGAAAATGAGACAGAAGAGAGGGACTAGAAATTTTAGGAAGAGGACGCACATAAGCCTTTTGCCAGATATCTGGGAAGTCTCCGGAGTCTAAAGAGAAATTTATTATGTGAGTGATTAGAGGGACTAAGACATCAAGAATTGGAATGAGCATATTACGGCTAATCTCATCGCAGCCTACCGCCTTTGTGTTGATTGAGAGGCATATCTTACGGATTTCATCCTCAGTTGCAGGAGAGAATTCGAAAGGGTCGATTATAGGAGACGGCATACTGGAGATCTCGTTTAATGTTTTTGCTTTAATGTCATTCTGGAGAGTAGGGATTTTGGAAAAATGTGAATTGAGATCATTTACAGAGAGGGGTGAAATGTCTGATGAGGATACTGTGGATCGACCAATGCCAAGAGATATGCTATTTTTGAGCTAAGATACAAAGCTAAAAACATACAAGATCTTTGCTATGGCTTTTCTTCGCCTGTAGAAAAGCAAAAGAAAATCCACAAGCCTCTAGCAATCCACTGATGTACATTCGCTCCTGGACATCTAAATGGGCAAGGAACAAGTAAGTAACCAAAACAATAGCCATACCTATCCCATACCAGACTAATGAGTAATGCTCCTTTTTTATGGTAGCAAGGCATAACAGCTTCCCTACGACTGCTGACAAGTAAAAAAGAAGACCAAATCGCATTGACAACCGGCAGGTAACCGGCAAGTCACCTGTCAGTGGCAACCTCCCTGCCGGTCAGAAGTCAAAACATTCACGAGAATAAATAGGACAGTGTTTTGTATTACTGATACGTCACCGTGTCACTTATTAGACTGGGTGCTAGTTTATTGTTTACTTATCAAACTAGCAGACAATTAAACACCTATTGTTTACAAAAGCCATCCAACAAACGCGACAAAACATTACACAAAACAATTAAAACAAAACATTAAACTAACGGCACAAATTGTTTGAAACAACCCGTTTGCAGAGTAGCCGTTTTGGGTCAAGGGTCGGACCGGAGTCGAATTAACGCCCACTTTACGGCGCAGTAAAAAAATTATTACTCACAAATTGCACTCGCTGTGGTAACACTTTGGAACTGAGTGGAACTAGCCCTTGCTTGGATAATTAGGTGATTTTTTTTATTTTTCTCTGAACGATTCTGTGGAACCAACTCTCTGCGTCAGTATTTCCGAACAGCTACGACATGGGAGCCTTCAAGAAACGAGGAACTCCTATTTAAAAGGCCGGCAGCGACCCTAAACTCGATTTGAGTTGCGGTGTCCATGGGCGGTGTCGACTGCTCACCATCGGGCATCACATTTGCTCGTCTGCCGCCTCTTGCATAAAAAAAACGATACAAAGTTTTTTGTAGCATTAAAAAGAATGAACATTAGCTATGTCAGGGGCACAGCCATGCTGATGCCTACCATGAGGAAAGAAATCTCTTTAAACTACGTTGAAAGAAGGACATATCGTAGCGATCAGGGAACACTGCGGCTGGGAGGTAAAATTTGCGAGTTACCTACAAAAAATTCTAGATAATTTAAAAGAGGTAGGGCATAGCGAATATTTGCTCGAATTGAGCCCGTCCAAGCCAAATGACCTCCGCCTGGTCGTGTTTCTGCTGGTGAGTAGGGTTTACAGGCTCGTGGAGGGTAAGGGTCGACATGGCCGTGGCAACTGACAGGTAACTAACCAGTTACTAGCCCGTTGTCACAACGACTTGGGATTCTCTTTCGCTTTCCATCAGCGTAGGGAAGCCATTATGTCGAGCTACTATAAAAAAAACTTACTCATTCACTCTTCTTATCCGATTAAACTGAAGTTTCACGCGATCAAAGACAGATCAAGCGTAGGCTGCATTGAGTGCCTACTCATAATAATCCAACCCAAGACATGCCACGCTGGGCCACACAGCGCCACCTAGCCCCAAACTAAGCCGAAGCTTGTACTATGGGTACTAGACAACTGATAAACTTACTTAGATACATTTTTTCTACACTAATATTATAAAGAGGAAAACTTTGTTTGTTTGGTTGTAATGAATAGGCTCAAAAACTACTGGACCGTTTTTAAAAATTCTTTCACCATTCGAAAGCTACATTATCCACGAGTAACAAAGGCACAATTTTATTTTGGGAAAAAAAACTTTACGCGGTCGAAGTCGCGGGCGGAAAGCTAGTTTGTAAATAAATACATAATATTATACATAGAAAACACCCAGACCAATACAAACAGACATGTTCATGAACACAAATGTTTGTACTGTGCGGGAATCGAACCCACGACCCTTGGCTCAGAGGGCAGAGGTCACTACCAAATGAGCCACCGAGCCTGTCTAGTACCTACCTGCAATGAGGAGCTTGAGTAAATAGTTCGTAGGTACGGATAGCAACGAAAGTTCCCCGCCGCGGCCACAATCAGCCGTCTACGAGGGCACTCCACGTGTTTTTCCCCACTCCACACTTTATTTGCTGTCTGTCTGTATATGGATAAATGGGAAAACTGAAACTGTCTCGAGTAAGCGAGATTTTATGCGGAACGACAAAATTGGAGACAAAAATCGGATGTGTTTTTGGTTACAACAACTTAACCATTACATTGTTTTAATCGCTTTTTAAAAAAATTGTTCTGTTTCAGCAGAGGCTAGTATCCTACTAATATTTTAATTATGAAAGTTTTTTGAATGTTTATTCCTCTTCACGCGAAGGTACTCTTCAGATTTAATTCAAAAAAAATTATTTACACATAGATTCACACATAGTTTCACTTGTACGTCAAAATTACCAGTCAAAAACATCTAGTTATAGTTCTCCTCCCTGTCTTGCATCCTGCCGTATAACAAACAAGGCTCTGGCAAACAGCTGGCGGTGGTATCATCATGTTTGAAGGCGAATACCTTAGGCCAAGGACAGGCAGCAGCGTCGCCGGAACGAGCTACGCCTGTGAAACCCAACCCGCCTGCTCAGCGTGGCGATTGGGTAAAGCCTCCAGATGATGAAGAGAACAGACAACTTCATGGATCAGTTAGTCGAGAATTAACCACTGGCTGGCTATAATGATAGCCCAAAGCAAAATCATTACTATGGGCACTCCTAGAGAGAATTCTATAGTCACAATCTATCAGCGACTCAGCCATCGTATAGTATCACCAAACAAACAAACATCACCCAAACAAAACTACCAACGAATTAACCGCCACCAAATTGCATCAATTTATTACAAAGCGCACAGTTTAACCGCAACGTAACCGGTAGAAATATGAACCAACGAGATTTGTGCCCCAAGTTCGCTTCTCGCTATAAAATGCAACACCAAAAATATATTGGCAATAAACAACATGGAAAAAAGTGTGCTGCGAACCGAAATGGACCTTACACCTCGGCGCGAAGGTGGAATGTCCTGTTGTGTGCGCTAACGAAATAATGTAACTTGGAAATATGTTTCTAGATAGATAAATTCTGCTCCTCCGTTGGTTGGTGCAAACTGCGCGCGGGGACATATACTGCACTCCATGGGTACGTATTGCATGCACTGTTTTGTATGACACTTACGCTCAGTTGTGACTGCTGTAGTTCTTGAAAAATTGGTCCGCGGGCTATTTAAGAGAGGTAGGGCATAGCGAATCTTCGCTCGAATTGAGCCGCCCGTCCGGGGAAGGACCTCCACCCTATAGAATACCGCAGCCAAATGACTTCCGGGTCGTGTTTCTGCTGGTGAGTAGGGTCTCCGGAGCTCGTGGGGGGTAGGGTTGGGCCGGCATGGCAGTGGCAACTGACAGGTTACTAACCGGTTACTTGCCAGTTGTCACAGCGATTTGGGCTTCTCTTTCGCTTTCCATCAGGCGTAGGGAAGCCATTATGTCGAGCTATTATAAAAAAGGAAAATCAGGAAAACCAGTGAAAACGTTGTCCAAAGAAAAAATTTAGTATTGTGAAAACTGTGTAAAAATATAATAACAATGAAGACTTTTGTACTACATTACACTTAATAAACAGTGAAACGCACCAAAATAACAACTACATTAATAATAACTAGAATAAAACACCTTCGTGAATATAACAGTGCAATAAAAGTGGAAAACAGTAATAATTATTGTAAACAGTGATATCTACCTACGAAAGAAGTGCAATACCGACCGAAAGTTTCTTATTTGCATGACTCACAACATTCGTATTCTAACGAACCTTTAACCAAATTGACGAAAGCATTGACCATTTTCGACGGGTCCAGTAAGTGATTTGGTAGCCGAAATTATTTATGCCAGAGTTAACAATCAACTCGTGGCACGGAGGTCGAGGGTTCGGTCCTGCACAGATCTCGACAAAAAATTAAAATTGTTTAGTTCTCCAACTTCGGTATTTTTCAAGTGGCGCCACTATCATAGGAATAATATTGAGGTAAAATAAAAAAATGGCATCCAGAACGACATCAAGGTTGGCGAAAAAAATAATAAGTTGCGCTGTATGCTCCGAAGAAATTACTCATAAAGAGTACTTAAAATGTTCTTCTTGTAAACAAATTCTAGACATACATTGCACACATGTCTCGTCAAAGCGCTTCAATTTAATGACAGCGGCAAATAAACGCTCTTGGAAATGTATGAAGTGCCATGAGAAAAAATTGGAAATTAATAAAAAAACCACAACATTAGAGAAACGGAGGTCTTTAACAAAACACGCATCTTTAGACGATTTGTCTAACACCTTGTCTAGTGACGAGATACATAACTCAACGTTAAAGGACACAAGTTTAATGAGTTTACCTGATATATCAAGTCAAGACTGTAGGCGTGTATCAGAGCTTATGCAAGAAAAATCAGAGCTTTCTATACAATTATCTAGCGCGCATGATGAAATAGCAAAGTTGAAATTAGAAAACCTAGAACTACAGAGAGCATTAGTCGACCTAGGCCAAAAATTAGATACGTCATATAAGAAAGTACTGAGTTCGGATCCAGTCATCAGAGAATCCTCATCATCAAAACAAGTTCTTACATTGCCGTCAAAACATTCCCCTTTACCGTCGCTAAAAGTACAAAAAACGACGAATAACTTACAGAACGAAGTTTTAGAGGGAGAAACGAATGTCAACCTAGTGCGGGATTTACCACTGAATACTGATAAAACCAGCAATTGCGGCGAGAATATAAGACACACGAAGCAGCGCAAAAAAATATGTATCATGAGTACAAATAAGTCTAACAAAGTGTTATCCATAGCTTGTAAAACTTTTCCAAAATTTGAATTATGTCACTATTTAACACCAAACTGTGGTATATCTAACCTTATAAGTAGCATAAATACAAAGCTAATTGACTACACAAAAGATGACTTTTGTGTTATCCTAATAGGTGGAGAAGATTTCGAACAAACCTATAATTATTCCGACTTAGTAATTAACATTCGAGAAAAGTTATTGACTGTGATGCACATGAATATATTTATATGCCTTCCGACATTTAAATGTAACAATTTTAGTTCAATGTTTAACTGGAGAATTGAATTGTTTAATAATTTGCTTTATCATGATTTGCAATGCTATCAGTACGCTACGTTGCTTGACTCAAACTTGAACCTATCTTATGACAATACAATGTTTTTAAAATATAGTGGTATACTTAATAACTATGGTATGAAAAACATATTTGACAATTTGTATAGTTATATTAACACTGACATCACGCATTTGGATGCATACATACAAAAAACTAATGGATTGCTACCAAATGATTCACAGAGTTCCTTTCGTTCCTAAACATGACATTAATATTCCATTTAGAATCTTACATCAGAACATAGCTGGTATAGTATCTAAGCGAGAACTGTTAGAAGTTACATTGAGTGACCTACAGATGCAAAATAAGTTACCCGCAGTAATTTGTCTTAGCGAAACATTCATAAAAAAAGGCACAGAAAGTAATGCAAAATTGGCTGGTTATTCGATGGAAGCATCGTATTGCAGAGATAACTGTCGTGGCGGTGTATGCATATATATACGAACCGATATCAAAAGTAAAGAAATAGGCTTCATTAGAAACTTTGCATGCAGGAGTGTTTTCGAGTGCTGCGGTATTGAATTGACAGACCAAAAATTGGCGGTTGTATGCATTTACCGGACACCACAAGCTAATACAGACATTTTTTTAAAATTCTTAGATTTATTACTGTTTAAATTGACATCTTTTAAAAAATATAAAATAATATTGGCTGGTGATCTTAATATTAATATACTTAAACAAAGTAAAATAGTCCAACAATTAACTGACATTCTAAATAATTATAATCTGATGTTTTATATTAACCAACCAACGAGACAATCAACTTGCATAGATCATATTATTGGGAACCCCATTAAAAATGCTTACGGGGAAGTACTCAGATTATGTTTATCTGATCACGATACTGCCCAAATGTTAACCATGCATATGAAACCAACATCTAAGAAGCCGAGAGTTCTTTTTAAAACGAGGCGCGATTATAGCCCAGAGAATGTAAAGAAGTTTTGTAGTTGCCTGAGTAGTCTTACTTTTAGCGATGTATACCTTGAGAAGGATATGAACAAAGCATTTAATATCTTCCACGATGACTTTGTCTTATACTATAATTTATGTTTTCCTATATTGAAGTACAGGGTAAATCATAGGGGGCGTAATTTGAAGTGGATTACCAAGGGAATACGACGTAGCTGCAATACAAAAAGAATTTTGCGATATAATTACTATAAGGTGAAGTCTAAGGCAAATCAGATAAAGTACCATAAGTACTCAAAGACTCTAAAACGTTGTCTATTCATGTCGCAGAAACTTTGCAATCACAAGTTTGTATCTAAAGCACAAAACAAATGTCGGGCAGCATGGCAAATTATTAGGGACGATTCTGAGAATCACGTAGAATATAATTCTATTGAAGAAATCGAGGTGGAAAAGCAGGTAATTACAGATTCACAGAAAATAGCTAAACATTTTAACAATTTCTACATAGAACTTACCAGTACACAAAATGGACACCAACAAAATACAAATAAGTTCTCTATTGGTAACAGTATGTTTTTAGGGTCTGTAGATAAAAATGAAATTCAAATAATAATTTCAGATCTTAAAAATACAAGATCTGTAGGCTATGACGGCATATGCACAAGCATATTGAAACAGTGTAGTATTATTATAAGTCCTGTTATAACTTATCTTATAAATAAATCGTTCGAACAAGGAATTTTTCCAGAACGCTTAAAGAAATCAATTATAAAACCTTTATATAAAAAAGGAAATAGAACAGACATGTGCAATTACAGACCTATTACTTTGATCCCTATTTTATCAAAAGTCTTTGAAAAAGCAATGTTTAGAAAATTGACATCATTTCTTGACAAATATAATATAATTAAAAAGGAACAAAACGGATTTCAGAAAGGAAAGTCTACGACACTAGCAGCTTTCACTCTTGTCCATAATATATTGTTGAATTTAGATAAAAAAGTACCCTCAGTAGTTGTATTTTTCGATATGTCACGGGCGTTTGATTTTGTATCACATACCTTGCTCTTGGAAAAACTACAAAACTACGGGATACGAGGACCTACACTATCATGGCTTGAATCTTACTTGTCAAATCGTTTGCAGTCTGTTGAAATACCAAGCTTAAGTAAAAATTTAACTGCCGTAAATGAGGGATCATCGTTTGAGTTAAACAACAGCGGAGTCCCACAGGGAAGCGTGTTGGGACCATTGCTTTTTCTATTATATATTAATGACCTACCTGACATTACTAATCATAAATGTATCTTATTTGCTGATGACATATCTATTATTATAACATGTAACGACTTAATTAATTTTGATGACGAAATAAATAAGACGATCCAAACGGTGACACAATGGTTATTAAAAAATAATTTAAATGCTAATTTAGATAAAACTAATTATATGCAATTTAGATGTAAACAATCCGAATCTATTACTTCAAACATAAAATGCAATGATGTCAAGATTAATGAAGTCGAAACTACTAAATTCCTAGGATTAACTTTAGATAATAATAGTAATTGGAAAATACAGGTTGATAAAATTTGTAATAAGATAAACAAATTCGTGTATGTATTGCATAGACTGAGGAAGACATCCTCATTACAGACTAGCCTCCTCGCCTACCATGGTCACGTAAGCTCTGTGTTGAGATATGGCTTACTATTATGGGGAAATTCTTCGGAAGCAAATAGATGTTTTCTGAGCCAAAAACGATGCGTTAGAGCCATAATGGGCATCTCACCAGATGTATCTTGTAAGAGTTATTTTGTGGAGCTAGGTATTTTAACCCTGCCTTGTATGTATATTTTTGAGGCAAGTGTCTTTGTCAAACAATATCCTCAATTATTTACGACGGCAAAAATGTTATATCCCAGGAACACACGAAATTCTGACAGATTGGTTCTGGACTGTGTACCAAGAACAATGCTGTTTCAGAAAAACTGTTATGCGATGTGTATTAAAATTTATAATAAATTGCCAATAGATATAAAATGTTTACCGATACAACAATTTAAAAAGCATTTGAAAATCTGGCTCCTAGATAAGGCTTACTATAAACTGGCGGATTATTTGAATGAATAAAGTAAATGTAATAGATATATAACTTAGCTTAGTATGCATGCATTTATAACAACATGTAGGTAATTAACATTTGATTTCACATGCCACTGTATGGCTAAATGGACGAACGAAATTTTAACCTGACATCTCATGTACTCTGTTTGTTGTGAAATAAATATCTTTATCTTTATCTTTACCTTTAAAAAAAAAAAATATGGAAAGGGCTCGGCGTGTCTCTGCGGGATAGGATCCGAAACGAGGTGATCCGACAGAGAATCGACATAGCTATTAGTAGGTAAGCTGATGTGGATGTGTGCTGGACATATCAGCCGCGATAACCGTTGGGATAAAGCAGTTTAAGAACAGATACCGATTCCCAGAAAACGCGGTGTGGGACGGCCTCAAACGTGTTGGATAAAGCGACAATTTGCGACAAGTGCTGGACGGGAGAAGATCAGGATTGATCAAGTTGGTATCGAAAGGGCTAATGTTCGGCGTCTCTCCACTAGATCGGATCCGAAATGAGGTGATCCGGCAGAGAACCAAAGTTACTGACATAGCTCACCGGATCAGTAAGCTGAAGTGGCAGTGGGCGGGCCACATTAGCCGCAGAACCGATAACCGTTGGGGCAAAAGAGTTCTGGAGCGGAGACTGCGTCTCGGCAAACGTAGCGTAGGACGCCCTCAGACCAGGTGGAGTAACGATTTGCGCAGGACGGCTGGCAAGTGCTGGATGCGAGAGGCCCGGGACCGATCGAAGTCGCGGATTTTTTTATTTACCTACTCTTGGTTTAAGTCACTTCATTGTAAGTTGGGATACGTTCAACCGCCGCTAGATACCACACACTGTATCCTACCAAACAATAACTGCCCTACTTAATACAACACCAAAAGGCTTACAAATAACCCGCCCGAGTATTCTATTGTACCGAAAACGTTTTAAAACACAATGTATTAAGTGTGAAACGGAATATAAATACACACGGTACTTTAGTCGACAGTCTAAATGGAAAATAATCTAAACCGCTGCACTATCCGTTCTCTCACTCCGGTTTAAACCTCACTGCATATAATTTATACCAGTCTCACCCAATAGTGAAAGAAATTATTCTACCCGAGTCTGTCCAATTCAAAAGCTACTCTATTTTGGATACAAGAGGGTGTTATTTCGAACGTCTGCTGGTCTGAACGAGTATGCGTTTCATGGTTCAGTAAGAAGAATGAATCAAGCCAGTATAAAATGCGACAAATCTTAAAAGATGTTTGTCTGTTTACGCTTTCGGATGCAAATGGGGGTTGAGGATCCTCTTTCACAATGGGGGTATTGTTGCTTCTTGAGGTTTGAGATATAAGGAGTGGGGGTAGGTTTAGATTGATTGGTGCGATTTGAAAAGTGTTTTTAGTAACTTAAGAATGATTTTTCAATAACCAAATGAAACAAGAAATTCTATATATTTTCCTGAGAACACGGGATCTAAATAGAGACTTAAGAATTTGTTATCACCAGTTAGATTTAATATTATACTTACCTGGCCACATGTTAATATACCACCACATTAAATTATTCTAAAAATTACAGATACGACCCCCCCTTATAATGCAAAGACGTAACAATTATGGCGGCTACTTTTTTGAGATATGTAAATAGGTAGATTATAAAACGAACTTTTGAATACATATAATTAAAAAAGAATTATATGATTTTCTAAGTAAAACTTACATTTTCAGACTGCTTTTTGCCTTATTTTCCTGGATGTTATATTGTATACTTTATTATGTAAATAAAGATTTGATTTCGCACAAAGTTCCTCCACAAGTGAAAATAGCAAATACGTTATATTCATCTGACAAATCGCAACAAGAAATTGAAGTCGTATGTAAATTGTTTCTGCTTTTTCCGACCGCCCCTTTAGCAACAATGGGATCGCGAAGTTGCCAGCCAAAGTTGGTAACAACTACTCGGTCCCGGGTTCGAGTCCCGGCGATTTAATGCGGCCGGCGCGGAGCAATTTCCAAGTTGGTGGAAAAAAAAAGTTTACCTCTGTACCGCTAATATTACCTCGGCTCGAGTTACCTGGAAAATGGAAATAAGGTAAATGTTAGATGCTTTACATGTTTTGGAAGAGTGCGTTCGTTTATTGGATGTAGTATTTCCGGGTTCGAATCTCGGATGAGGGCGAATATTGTTACATTGTCTGTTCAAAATAGTACGGACAGATTTTTGCTGCATACTTATGCGTTTTCTAAGGACTTTTGCACGGGGAGTATTCAGAGGAGCTGTTTTAAGATCATGCCAGTACCATCGCACTACTCGATGCCGCAGTAAGTTTCACCTGTACATAAAAAGAGAGGTAGGGTATAGCGAATCTTCGCTCAAATTGAGCCGCCCGTCCGGGGAAGGACCTCCACCCTATAGAATACCGCAGCCAAATGACCTCCGAGTTGTCTTTCTGTCGGTGAGTAGGGTTTCCGGAACTCGTGGGGGCTTAGGGTTGGGCCGGCATGACAGTGGCAAATGAAAAGTAACTGACCAGTTACTTGCTAGTTGTCACAGCGACTTGGGCTTCTCTTTCACTTTCCATCAGGCGTAGGGAAGCCATTATGTCAAGCTTCTATAAAAAAAGACCAGAGACGCGATCTATTAATTAATCCTCGTCTATTCAACTAATATGCTGTTGTGTCGCTATGATCAACTGTGTTAAAAGTCAGCGATCTACTGGTTAGCCACCTCTGATCTAGATCTAATATAAAAACGGTTCTGTACAGGAAACTAACACCTACCAAGAAATGGATAATGAATAGAAAAACCACTTCATTAAAACTGTCAATTGAATCGTGCGCCCCATTCCACTTAATGATCACGACCCCACCGGAGAAAACAACTGAAGGATATCGTCAAAAGGGAAAAACGTATTTGAACCCCGCGTGGGTGTCTAACCGGGCATCAAACCGGGGTGCTCTCGGTATACGGGGTGAGACGAATTTACAGATCATAGATGTTGAAGACTATTTAAATGTATTTATGTTGTATTTAAATATACTCGTATTATATTATTGTTCTTCTCTTGCAGGCTTCACGTCGAAGTGCTTGTAGGAAAAAGCTTGACATGCAAATGTATTACTGATGAATCTACTCTTATAATAAATTATATTATATTTTAAGCAATATGTGTGTTTTTGTGCTTACAAAACCTGCATAACAATTTATTTAATGTTATGCTGGATATATCGTTTCATTTTTTAAAACACTAAATGATTTCAATTAATTTTTGGTCCTTGTTTTTACTGGTTAGATCCAGTAAATTTCGTTCTAACTTTTTATTTTTTTATGCTGCATGCATAAATAAAAATAACTACGAGAATCGATACCTGGAGTATTTTTTGAGATAATTATGATTTTACCAACAAATTAAATTTTCATTTTGAATTTGTTTATCTATGTATATAAATAAAAATGAATTGATGTTCGTTAGTCTGATTAAAACTCGAGAACGGCTGGGCCGATTGAGCTGATTTTGGTTTTAAAATGTTTGTCGTAGTCCAGGGTAGATTTAAAAGGTAAATAATGGGTGGTACGAAGTCTGCCGGGCCAGCTGGTTTGGAAATAAATATACGTAGATGCTCCCAGTTGATAAAAATCAAAGTAAAATATCCTATCTATAGGCAAAAGTGTCCTATTTTCAATATTGAAGATGGTCCCTATCCAAGTCGCCCTGTAGATAAGAGAAAATATGTTTCACTCTTTATCTAAAGGCGACCACGCCTGAGCGCCCACACAATATGTGTGCGTTTTTATTGAATTCGAAGCCGGAAATATGATTCAAGTTACGTGTTGTGATTGAAAATAATGGGGGGCTTTTCGGGAATCGACTTAGTATAATTTGGTTTTTATTAAAAGGATTTATGTGAGGTCATGCGTTTGATTCGCGGGTCTGGATTGTCGACTGGAGATTGATAAAAGGGAAAATAAATATCTATGTTTATGAACGACTATATGGCCGAGACTCCAAGGGATGTCCTAGATATTGCTGGAGATATGAGGTCAAGAAAGAAATGGCGAACTGGCGAAAGGTGACACATGAGGAACCTCAAAGACCCTTTTAGTTGCTTCTTACGAAACGAACGAAGCAAAAGTTGTGTGCCAGGATCGTATCAAATGGAAGGACGTGGTCTTTGCCTACATATGTATGTATGTTTTAGACAGAAAAATAAACGCGGTTTTTTTATTTTTGCTCACTTATAATCACTATCTCAACCAAGCAGATATTTTACCGAAATTTCTATTGAACTAACCCCCCGTTATGATTCATGAGACTCGCTGATAACGAGTGTATCGGCGCCCTAGTACGTAAATAACAGAATAATTGCTCTCCCGTTTGACAAATCACATGCGCGTATGTATGAGCATTTTAGGCTCTGCTACACTGAGACTCGTAGGATAGATTAGGCTATTTTACCATTTCTTCTTTACAAAATCTGCTACCGGTTTATCGGTATGCAGTCTTAAAACTTGCTTGTGTGTGCCCTTTAGCAACCTTGCCCGATGCCCCTTTGGGCATCTTTCCTCTCGGTGATAGAAAATAATACAAATTTCCATACATTTCTTTCCGTAGGTGACGACTTCAAGTTTATATTTTTAGTTCTGATATTCATATCTAAATATACATAACTCAAAGGTGACTGACTGATTGACATAGTGATCTATCAACGCACAATCCAAACTACTGGACCGATCATGTTATGATGGATAAAATAGGGGATGAAACTCTGTTCCACGCGGACGAAGTCGCGGGCAGAGCTAGTCATTCATAAGTTCACAAGCTACTTACATAACTTACAAACATTTGTGTTTATTCCGCATCTGGGTGTTATATTTGTATTTAGCCCATATGATTATGGCACCTTCTTCTAAAACTACTTACTTTGGTGTCGGACCAATGTATGTAATGTAATGTTGTCTGATACATTTACTTATATATTTAGTGTACTAACACCAAGCGTTCACACAACGCTGTAATGTTTTCTTACAAGCGTGAATAAAATTATTCCATTAATTTGAATATAATCACTCCTGTACACGGAGACATTAGCATCGCGAATGATTAATAACTTGTGATAACGTGCATTTTGCATATTGGGGGAGAGAGGAATTTGTGATAGAATTTTCATGGCACTGTAACGGCATAGATGTGGGTGATAAATAGGACAATGGGAAAGTGAATCAATATCGTGCGTATAGTGGCGATAAATGGGAAATAAATAACCCAAGACATGCCACGCTGGGCCACACAGCGCCACCTAGCTCCAAACTAAGCCGTAGCTTATAATATGGGTACTAGACAACTGATAAACTTACTTAGATACATTTTTTTTGTAAATAAATAGAAACATAGAAAACACCCAGACCAAAACAAACAGACATATTCATGCACACAGATGTTTGTAATGTGTGGGGATCAAACCCACGACCCTTGGCTCAGAAGGCAGAGGTCACTACCAATTGAGCCACCGAGCCAGTCATTAATGAAAAATCTTTGTGTTTTATGTTTCAAAAAAAGAAACTAAGAAATTTACAAAAAAAAGAAAATACAAAAAGCACAAAGGTATAAGTGGACTACGATGGTCTGATGATTTACCGCTCCCTTACACAGTTTTCCTATAGTTAATATAAAAAAACTGACAGTTTTAGAGGTACCAAAAGTATTTTTTTAAATACCAGAAACGAAGCGAGTGTCGCTATTATTTTATATACTGTACCTATCATAATGTAGCCTAATGATCTAAACCTTATTGATCAGCAAACAGCAACACGACCGACTTGTGCGCTATCAATCAGCCAACACCAATCCCGTGATTGATGCCGACTCTCAATCTAGACACATGTGCCGCTGCACTGAGACGATTAGTTCCCCTTGTTGCCGGCAATATGAGTAGTCAATAGTAGTGTGCCATGTAAATTAAAGGCTATATTTGAGTAGGCTAGGTAGGTAGAGTTCAGTAACAAACATATAAAAGTAAATTTATATAAATCAGAACTTTGCAGGGTCATAATTATCATCATCGGCCTTAACATGGCCACTTTTGGACATAGACTATTACTTTTTGACGGGCTCGGTGGCTCATTTGGTAGTGACCTCTGCCTTCCGAGTCAAGGGTCGTGGGTTCGATTCCCGCACAGTACAAACATTTGTGTTCATGAACATGTCTGTTTGGATTGGTCTGGGTGTTTTCTATGTATAATATAATTAATACAAACGAATGGGCACATCAATATTTAAAATTGGAATAAAAGAGAAATAAAACGAAACAATTCAGCTATTATACAACAATCATGCATTCATAATTTCTAATTCATATGTATATAGTATTTAATATGTATTCATGTATATATTTTATAATATGTATTTATTTACAAAAAAAAATATCTAAGTAAGTTTATCAGTTGGCTAGTATCCATAGTACAAGCTTCGGCTTAGTTTGGGGCTAGGTGGCGCTGTGTGGCCCAGCGTGGCATGTCTTGGGTTATTTTATATTCAGTAGCTATATGTTGTACCATTTTACATCTTTTTTTTTATATTGGCACAGCATAGTGGCTTCTCTCGCCTGATGGAAAGCTAAAAAGGAAGCCCAAGTCGCTCTGGCTACGGGCCAGCCTTCGATTCCAGTCAGTCACCACAGCCATTCCGGCCCATAAGATGAAGCATCCACGCTTCGCTTGAAGAACCCCATACTATAAGAAGACGGAAACACATGAACTGGCAGAGAATTCCATTTTTTGATGGTTCGGCAGAATAATATACAAATTAGGTTTTTGCAAGGACTGTGTTCTCTTGGTACACTCACCGCACACAATCTCTCCCCTCGGCATGAGAAGTTTGAATGGTAGAGAATGCTCCTAGCCTGCTTTTCTAGTTTTTCTATGGATAGACCTATTTAGAACAACAAAGACGAATGTAATACTATATGTAAGATCAATGACTGTTTTTTTTATGTATATACCTACATATTAGTATCAATTTTGATTAAACCCAGTATGACACCAAGCGCTTCCAACCGTTAGATCATCGGAGCAATAAAAAAAGATTCACACACCCTCCAAACAAAACATACAAAGCAAACTCCTTCTATACAAACCCACCAAATATTTCAAATCCGAATGCTTTACATCCAATAACAGATTATGATAGATGACCGAATTTGTTTAGCACTGGGCCCTCACTATCAGACCGCGTGAAATACTATTTTCCCTTATCGCATATATATCTGGGGGCCATTCAATTTAACTGTTTTCTCGGCTGAATTTATAGAGGTGCCTAAACATAACGGCAGGTGGTGCCTGTGTTTTTCTTGGCTCAATTTTATTTCCAATTGAATCGGATAAGATAAGTGCAGGCCTTTTACGTTGTACTAGTATATGGTTTAATCAAAATTAAAATTTTTGCAAAGAATATTTCGTAAAGCTGAAGTTTATCTTAACTAATATTATAAAGCTGAAGAGTTTGTTTGTTTGTTTGAACGCGCTAATCTCAGGAACTACTGGTCTCAATTGAAAAATTCTTTTTGTGTTGAATAGACCATTTATCGAGGAAGGCTTTAGGCTATATAACATCACGCTGCAACTATTAGGAGAAGAAATAATGGAAAATGTAAAAAAACGGGGGGAAAAATAACTATTCCACGCGGACGAAGTCGCGAGCACAGCTAGTCAACGATAAACCGCCACGGTTTTTATTTTACGTATAAGGCTAGTACTAAGAATTTTTTTCAGATACACTTCATTCTGTGGGAGTCGTAGAAGATGCCTGAGGGAATGTTAGTAAACGAACAACAGCGTTTACCTAGGTGAAAACAGAAACTTAAGCGGTCACCTACCTGCCTGCCAAGCGTGGCGACTAAGGTAAATCCCCCCCAAATGAAAATTGACATTTCGCGAGGCTTATGTCCAGCAGTAAGGTAAGCAAAGTAAGGTATGATGCCTGCAGACGTACACACGTCTGCAGGCTGATAATAATAATAGAATATTTCATTATGACGAATGATAGTTCATCAAGGAAAAAACATTGCCGGTGTGGAAATCATTAAACCGACTTCGCTCCGGGGTTGGCCGGTGTGGAGCCAATTTAGTAAAATAGGCTATTATGGCTAAAATTATAATTGGTCCGTCTTTTAGCTTATTCAAAAATAAAAGACACGAATTTTTTTTATTTGTAAATTAGACTAAAAATTACAAAGTTATAGGCCGTTGAAATTACGCGTGACGTCACTCGGTGAGGCATTTTTACGGGAGCGAGTGACGTCAAGGACTCCCACTCCTAACTTTTAATGCCTTATATCTTTGCTATTGTTTATTTAAATTAAAAAAGATAAAATACTTTCTTTCTAGTCTTTTATTTTTGAATAAGCTAAAAACGAGCTAATTACAATTTTTAGCCATAATAGCCTATTGGGGCTTGGTGGGGAGACGCGCGCGGGCTGTGTCTGTGGTACTTCACTGCAGACTATGGGACACCTGCTAACTTGCCGCCCCACCACGTGCGATGAGAGACCTTCTCGAGGCGACCGATAGCGGTGTCCAAGTCGCTAAGTTTTGGATGGGTTCTATCTGATTTTGATTGCAATTGACACGAAAAGAAGAAGAAGGACAAAACAGTCATGTTATAACTCTAAGAATAAGAAGAAATTTTTTATTTGGTACGCATTAAGTACATACATAAGAGAAGAAAACATCAATATACCATGTGACCAAAATAATGTACACTCGACAGTGAAATCCAATTGAAAACACTTCTTTTTTTTTAATAAAAATATTGGTCTGGTCCCAACATTTGCCCAGCGGGACAACAACATTTTAAAAGTAACTTCATGTTAACCCTTTGCCTGCACACCTCTACCCCCGGAAGACAGTTAGCAAAAACTATTCGCTCCCAAGGACATAAATTCTAGGGTCGGTATGCACCAAGTACACTAAGTTAGAGTAATTAATTGACCCCGGACGGAACAAACGGGGCCTTGTTTTGTTCAGGCCACGTGATTGGTAGGCATTAATGAATTTTCATTAAGATTAGGAGCTAGACATTAAGATGTAGATTTAGTTGGGGTGGGGATAATGGTTTGTAGATTTAGCGTTTAATAGAACGATACTTTGAAAAAGTTATAAGATCGAGGGATAAGAAATGATACCTATTTAAACTTTTCCTATTCTTATTCTTTTAAATAGATAAATTAGTCAAAAGAAAGGGTGAGGTGAGCTTACAACTGATTTAGGATTTATGGATAAGATGAGAAATAGAATAAATATAAATAAAATTCTCAATGAGAATTCTTCTTCACCCGAATTTTTCAAGAAGAAAGAAGATTGACACCCGTACAATCAATGAAAACTAACATCATTAAGCAAAGTGAGGCATTTAGAATGGCGAGCGTGCTTATGCGTTGTCTATTAAATATGCTTTTGGGTACCTGTGCGTCCACGCGACGCATAGTAACGTTTGTTTATAAATACGGGTGTCAGCCTATCTGATGTTTAAAAGTAAGAGATTCTTGAACTAATACAGGTATATTAGGTATTAGGACTCTCAATACATATTTTAACCTTTCGATCTTAGCTTGTAACAGTAAAAATGACCCGCATGGAAAAATATCTAAAAACTTGAGTAACTCCTTTCCCCTGGGCCAAATATCCATATGAAATGAAATGTAAGGCGAATAAAAGAATTCAGAAGGATGATAATAAATAATACCTTTAAATTCTTATCATGAGACACATTTCTATAAAGGGATTGACATTTAAAGAACGAGTAAAATCCCTTTCTAATTTATTTAGCTTCATTGCACAAAACAGTACAATGGGCGAATTTTATTGCAACTATCTATAGCATTATCTTCCATGTATAGGTTATCTGTGTGCAAGTGTAAGTGTAAAGTACGTAAAAAAACCGGCTAAGTGCGAGTCGGACTCGCGCACGTAGGGTTCCGTACCACTGATTGAATGAAAAAATTAGGTAATTTGATTTATGACGTTTAAAAAAATACTACTGTCTATATTTCATTCAAACCAAATTTCGTTAGTAGTTTTTATAGTAATACACATCATATATTTTTTTCAGTTTTATCATGCCCATATTTTAGAAGTTACGGGGGGGGGGACACCCATTTTGCCACTTTGGAAGAGTCTCTCGCGCAAACTATTCAGTTTAGAAAAAAATGTTGTTAGAAACCTCAACATCATTTTCAAATACCTATTCATAGATACCCCACACGTATAGGTTTGATGAAAAAAAAATTTTGAGTTTCAGTTCTATGTATGGGGAACCCCAAAAATTTTGGATTTTTTTCTGATTTTATTTTCACATCTTAATGCGGTTTACAGAATACATCTACGTACCAAATTTCAATAATGTAGCTCTTATAGTTTCGGAATAAACTGGCTGTGACATACGGACGGACAGACAGACAGACAGACAGACAGACAGACAGACAGACAGACAGACAGACAGACAGACAGACAGACAGACATGACGAATCTATAAGGGTCCCGTTTTTGCCATTTTGGCTACGGAACCCTAAAAAAAAACCGGCCAAGTGCGAGTCGGACTCGCGCACGTAGGGTTCCGTACCACTAATTGAATGAAAAAATTAGGTAATTTGATTTATGACGTTTAAAAAAAAACTACTGTCTAGATTTCCTTCAAACCAAATTTCGTTAGTAGTTTTTATAGTAATACACATCATATATTTTTTTCAGTTTTATCATGCCCATATTTTAGAAGTTACGGGGGGGGGGACACTCATTTTACCACTTTGGAAGAGTCTCTCGCGCAAACTATTCAGTTTAGAAAAAAATGTTGTTAGAAACCTCAACATCATTTTCAAATACCTATCCATAGATACCCCACACGTATAGGTTTGATGAAAAAAAAAAATTTGAGTTTCAGTTCTATGTATGGGGAACCCCAAAAATTTTGGATTTTTTTCTGATTTTATTGTCACATCTTAATGCGGTTTACAGAATACATCTACGTACCAAATTTCAATAATGTAGCTCTTATAGTTTCGGAGTAAAATGGCTGTGACATACGGACGGACAGACAGACAGACAGACAGACAGACAGACAGACAGACAGACAGACAGACAGACAGACATGACGAATCTATAAGGGTCCCGTTTTTGCCATTTTGGCTACGGAACCCTAAAAACATATTTTTAATTTAAAATACTAAGTATTATGAAAAACTATCTTCTAGTGAATTATAATTTAAGATTCACATTTACTTTCATTTCATTACAATAACAATCTCATTGTAGTTCCTATCAAAATTCATCGCGCCAAGAAACAGGGGTAGTAAATTTTTCGTCAGGCCCACCCCATCCCCAACAATACCAACTAAATTCACCCCGGCTCACAGATGGCAAGATATCTCTTAAATTTAATTACGCCACCCCCACAATTAACGGGAAAATTTACAATAGTTTAAATAGTTGCCGACCTCTGCATTGCTAATGCCTTAACGGCGACCTGTGTCGGTGTCGTTTGACATATTCATTGCTCGCCAACCGTCGGCGCCACTATTAAATTTATTGTTTTAATTAACATTCACACTGGGAGACAGTTCGGTTTCGTAATTAACGTGTTGTTTATCACGTATTTTTGACAGCGGCGCGGACATGGCGCCGGGAATAGGAATAGTGTTTGAAGCTTTTGTTTTGTATTTGGAGTTTAGTTTTGAATATAATGGAATCGAAAAAAAAAACATTTGAATCAAGTAAGCCGACCTGGTTCAATGGTAGTGTACGCTGCTTATGACAATGGACACGGGTTCGAAACCCTGCACAGTACAAACATTTGTGTGCATGAACATGTCTGTTTGTATTGGTCTAGGCGTTTGCTATATCATCATCATCCTAGCCTTTTTCCCGATTGTCTCAGGGTCGGCTTCCC
Source organism: Conogethes punctiferalis (assembly GCA_031163375.1). Lineage (NCBI taxonomy): Eukaryota > Metazoa > Arthropoda > Insecta > Lepidoptera > Crambidae > Conogethes > Conogethes punctiferalis. The sequence goes on from CM062085.1 coordinate 18,292,489, forward strand.
AAACTGAGAGATTTGGCGAGGGCTAAGTTTTTTGGATAGGCGTTTGCTATACTTATATAGCACGTATTTATTTACAAAACAAAAATACTTAAGCATCAGTTGTCTAGTACCCATAATAAAAGCTTCCACTTTGTTATGAACTGTTATGTATGTTTATCAGTTGTCTAGTACCCATAGTACATGCTTCGTTTTAGTTTGGGACTGTATGGGGCTTTGTGGCAGTGTGACAAAACTTTTGGTTATTTCTAGCTAAAACTTTATCATCATCATGATCAGGCTTTTGTAGTCGACAGCTGAATAAATTCCCCTCCAATTGTACGCTATTTTGATCGAACTTGGGTTTTTGCATCCAGCCTTTTTTTTTATAATAAGAGCTTTCGGGATGACCTGATGGTAAGCGGTCGTGAGGTCCAAAAGTTAGGTCGACAGGCACAATAGAACAATCCCATTGCGCCTGTCGCCCTCACCCTGAAAGCCCACTGAGATGCCGTTTCACGCCGCGTCTAAAGAACCCAGGATTGTAACTTGCCAGCCGTCCTGCGCAAATAGTTTCACCACCTGGCCTGAGGTCATTCTACACTACGTATACCGATAAGCGGTATCCCCTCTACAACTCGTTACGTAGTCCAAACTTCTACTAAATAAATTAAAAAGGTCTTTTTTGTATGAAAAAGTGAAAGGCTTAATTTTTGAAAACGTTGAACTGGATTTTCCTTTCATTTTGCTCACTAGGGCTGTCGTGAGCGAGTAATTAGGACGTCGCAAGAGCACGCTCGTCGTGTCTGACTAACGTTTTGACGACAGCCCTCAAATTAACACGCTTATTAGTGTTTTTTTAATTAAAAAGGCAAATGACACAAATCTCAAATAACATTAGTATGAGATTTTCTTTTTTCTTTTGGATGTATGTGAGTATGATGTGAATTTGACAGTTAATAGGCCTGTTAACGTAAAACATGTAATTAGTCCGTCTTTTAGATTGTTGAAAAATAAAAGACACGTATTTTTTCATTTGTAAATTAGACCTAAAATGAGAAAGATATAGCCCATTACAATAACGCGTGACGTCAAAAAGTGGGAGTTTTTCGCCACTGAGCTACGTCAAAAACCCCCACTCCTACATTTTGATGCCTTGGATCTTTGTTATTTTTTGTTTAAATGAAGAAAATACGTGTCCAATATATTTTTATGATCTAAAATACAGACTAAATTGAATGTAATTATTTTGACCCTGGAAACATCCCTATTATATGCCACAAGGTTGTAGGTATCTTTTTTTTATGAGGTGGCAACACTGAGGTGGCAACAAGCCTACAGCCCGCCTGCTGTTAATCAGTTACCGCAGCCTATGGACGTCATCTATGGCTATAAAGGCTATCTATTAACTTCCAAAAAATATCTCCTGCAATCTTGGCAAGTCTCGAGATTAATCGCCGAAATTAGGTGCATCAAACTTTATTTTCTTTCTTTTTAATCCTAAATAATTTCTCAATTACTTAGGATTAAAAAGTAGCCGTAGTCTTATGTGTTCTCACACACAAGACTACGGCGCTAAATATAATACATCCTATTTTACAACTACCTTTCTAGATGAGGAATAAAAATAAAACTCCTTTACGAGCGAACATAACGTCGGGACTAAATTGATTCATAGGAGATTCGGCGTTGGGAGGCCGGTCACGATCGCTATAACTTGATGTAATGTATTTCAAGTGAGGTGGCTTGGCGGATTAATACAGTATTGCCAGCTAAGCTGTTGCAGTAGCGTGCGGGCTGGCTGCGACGATTTTTTGGTACACTACATTAGGTTTATTTTCCTGGCAGCAAAAGTTGAAATTCTTATTGAAATGAAGTTAATTACTTTTAAGCAGAGTTATTGTCCATTTCTAGTGTTGTCCCTCATCTTTTCCCATGGGTGTCGTAAAAGAAGATAAAGGGAATATCAGGAAACGAGCAGCAGCGTTTACCTAGGTACAGATAAAACCTATCGCGATCACCAACCCGCCTGCCAATCGTGGTGACTAAGGCATTTCCCCCAAATGATAAATTGTCATTATCCTGCAGTGAACGTTTGCAGGTTTGTGATGATAAGTATTTTTTGTTCATGTCATACTCATAACAATAGTCACATCATTTTTTAGATTTCAATCTCTTTCTCAGGGCTGATCTCTCTGCGGTTGCAACGAATTGTGGCCCTTCGGATTTTGACAGTGAATGAACAACGTATGTGCTTGCTCTCACACATGGACACCTACTCCAGATAGGCCTCGCAAAAATTTTGGCAGGAGTATTTCATTACATTTTCATAATATCTTGGGCCCTATCTGGTTGTTCAGAGTAAGCTAGGTACTACGAGTATAACTAATTTTATGGTCTATTTCTGGCAGTGTATGTAATTGAACGTATGAATACTGTCTGCGGATTTGTAGAACAAACTGAATTATTAATTGTTAATCTGAATTTAGTCATATTTTATATGTATCATAATAGGTATTATTTAAAAAAAACGGGTATGTATAGCAAACCTAGTCTATTTCTAGGATTTTAGACTGCTGTGCAGTTTAGCAAATTACCTACACCGATGAAAAATACTATTACTATGTTTATTTAAACTTTCTGTCTTCATTAAATAAATTAACAATGGCCTTCAAATGAAGGAGGTTTCTGTTAATTATTAATTAATCATTTTAATCTTACAAATTCGACGTAGCCAACCGGCACCTGTGCGCAAACAGCACCGCGAAATGATGTAATTACTTTAAAAGCCCGGCAAATATTTTTATATGGAATAAGCGTCTGAAGCGTATAATAAGCCGAGAGGTAATAGTTTAAACAAATCCTTTAAGCACACAGCCGAGTTTGCTCAAGGAATTCTGATGATATTAATGGAGTTTCTATAGGTATGGGTTGCTGTGGACACTTTAATTTTGTTCCCTTTCTTTTTTAATACCATTCTTCTGTAATTTTGCGAGTCTTGCGGTTTTGTTATGGAAGAGTATCATTGAGATTGTAATTAAATACTTAAATGTAGCTTGTGGAGAGGGATGATTTGTTTGCTGGTTAATAATAATGATGTTGATACAGATTTCTCCTTTTTTTTGGTGAACCGCTATTTTTTTTATGTAGAAATATAATCTCATTCTCTGAGTCCTTATAATTTCCGGATATTTTTTTTATAGTAGCTCAACATAATAACTTTCCTACGCCTGATGGAAAGCGAAAGAAAAGCCCAAGTCGCTGTGACAACTGGCAAGTAACTGGTCAGTTACCTGTCAGTTGCCACTGTCATGCCGGCCCAACCCTAACCCCCCACGAGCTCCGGCAACCCTATTCACCGGCAGAAACTCGACCCAGAGGTCATTTGACTGCGGTATTCTATAGGGTGGAGGTCCTTCCCCGGACGGGCGGCTCAATTCGAGCGAAGATTCGCTATGCCCTACCTCTCTTAATTGATGGGATTCGATTTAGTCGTCACCCTGAACAAGTGAGTTGGTGACTTGAGCAGTTTTCATACCCAGGTAAACCGTGCAGCCTGCTACCTGACATTCCCTTAATTAATGAATTTTCACATGCACCATTCAGGTACCTCTGTCAAATTCGCCTTACACAGACTAATTTCTTGCACCCCACATTATTCTTAATTTCATTTGAGCTCCCTCGTTGTCCGATTAATAATTTATTCGGCTCGTCGCGTATATACGATACGTATATCCGAAAATCTCTAAATCCATTTAGCGATTGGATCTCAGGTCGGATGCGCCGGCTTTGCATTTCAATCAAAGTCTGTGTTCATTGGGGGTGTAACTGTTTTGCTCCTGATTTCCATGTTATATTATATGCAGCTTGTATCATTCGCGGGTTATATCATCAAAATAGAAGTGGACTGTAATAGGCTGATCATGATGATGATTTTGTAAGCAAAAGGCGGCAGGCGAGCAAGTGTGATGCCAGATGATGGCATAAAAAAGCCTAAAGGATAGCGAACCAGAGACCCAAGGCACTGCGGCAACGGGGTTGTAAGCAAATCTTTTTTCAGTCGCTCGCTTTTCAAACAGACATGTTCATGAACACAAATGTTTATACTGTGCGGGAACCGAACCCACGCCTTTAGCTCAGAAGGAAGAGGTCACTCGCAAATGAGCCACCAAGCCAGTCGAGTTCCATAGTTCTTTCATTCTCTGTATAACTAATAGAAATACAATATAAAAGGTTGTTTAATGAAGTTTATTTTGTCGTCAGCACCTGGCAGCCTGACGGCTATCGGAGCCGGTGGCAGCTCCCATTTTTAACCTATTTACTTCCATTTTGTATTTGAAACCTGTTCCGTTTAACGATATTATAACGGTACTTAGCTCGTTTAATATAAGCTTTGTTTAGTTTTACTTTTCAAACGTTTTACGTTAGTTGAATCAGGTAATGTGTAAATTTACATTGGTTTAGTTTAGTAGAAGAAATATTAGAAATAAATAAATGAATAACCAAAGACATGCCACGCTGGGCCACACAGCGCCACTTAGCCCCAAACTAAGCCGAAGCTTGTACTATGGGTACTAGACAACTGATTAACATACTTAGATACATTTTTTTTTGTAAATGAATACATATTATACATAGAAAACACCCAGACCAATACAAACAGGCATGTTCATGAACACAAATGTTTGTACTGTGCGGGAATCGAACTCACGACCCTTGGCTCAGAGGGCAGAGGTCAGTACCAAATGAGCCATCGAGTCAGTCAGGAGAAATAGTATAAAAATCATACGATTTGATGGACATCATATTATAAGATGTAAATTTGAACACAGTAGTCCACCAATTTTTTTTTATTAGCTCGATATAATGGCTTCTCTACGCCTAATGGAAAGCCATAGAGAAGCCCAAGTCACTGTCACAATGGGCAAGAATCTGGTCAGTTACCTGTCAGATACTATAAAAAACCAATCCCACACCACATTATAAAAACTTCGAGTCTTTAATCAACAAAAACAGTTCCTATCTTCTCTAAATTCTTTGCGTCATGGTCAAGTCAAATAATGAGACTTGACCATGACTCATGATGTCCAGCCTCTCCAATTGTTCGTCACTTTGCTAGTTCCTGGGCTTCTCGCATTTAAGACTAACCAGCGATCTAGCGCACATCGTCGCTCCACATGACCCGGGGGACTTTAATAAAATATTAGTATTCAGTACTCAATCTTCAAAGCCATCAATGCGAAACTATAACATTTAACGTATTTAATCATAATCCTCTTTATAAAATCCTACAGCGTATTTTCGTAGCGTTTATTTTATCGTCACCTCGGTAAGCTGTCATCGCCGTAGCTCGTAGCTCGTAGCGCCGTAGCCGTAGCAGCGACGGATTCAATTTTGTATTTACAGACTTGCTTTATTTGCTGAGTTGCAATAGGCGTTTGAAGCGTTTAGATTATTGGACGCCATTTATAAGTGTCGCTTTTGTAGATGAAATTTTATAATACATTTGTCATTAGCCTGCAAACGTCCACAGCTGGACATAGGGCTCCCACAACACAATGAAAAACGGTAGTACATAGTTTGATTATTTATAAGTGTTTTTAGCAATCTATACGAATAAAGATTATTTTGATTTGATATGTCATTTGGGAGGATTTGCTTAGTCGCTTGCAGGCAGGTTGGTGATCGCAATAGGTTTGTAACCAGATAAGCGCTGCTGCCCGTTTCTTGATATTTTCTTAGTCGTCTTCTACGACACCCAAGGGATAAGATGGAGTGGTCCTAATAATTCGGATACCACACGGACAAATACATTTTTACTATTAATAAAATTAAATGTATGTAAATGCCACCAGATAATTTATGCACACAATTCAGAAAGGTTTGGCCGTTCGAGTTTCAAATGCACTTTAAGACTTTATCGTAAGACGTCAAGATGGAATTATTTTTATATAAATTGGAATTGGCCGGAATGGTGGACTCAGACTAATTATAATTATAACAAGGTTCGAAGTATTTATGATTTGTCAAAGCCTACTGCATCTCACCTGAGAAGCAAAGTTATGAAGTACTCTATAGTCAAAATAAATTTAATGTATTTTCAAGTTCGTAACAATAAAATCTAAGTTTTGTAATATAAGTTTTTGGTGTAAATTTTTTAGAAAGTACTTTGATCGGAATAATAAGGTGGTACAAGCAATATTTTTAATTTTTTTATGCGAGATGCGGCAGACGAGCAAGTTTGAGGCCTGATGGTAACTCTGCCGGCTTTTTACATAGGAATACGCTCGTTTCTTAAATTATGTAGGGTAAATATGTTTTTTTTTTCAATTTACGTAAAGAAAGAAAGAAAGCAAACAAGTTTACATGACTCAAAGCATAAAAAATAATGTATCAATATATTACTAGCCTGAACATAAATGTTCTCAATATAGTGATTAATGGATTTGTAACAAACAAACCGGTGATACCCCAGATGCCCGTCACCTGGGCATACTTCTTAAACATCAGGATGCACATTTTTGTAACCCGCAAATGTATAACTTCTCACTTTTTATTTCGTAGTCGGTTATAAATATTTAGTTACAATGTACCCTTATATCCTTTCACCCCTTCTTTTAAGGTATTTTTACATTAAAGTCTTGAAAAGATTGCTTAGGTATAGCGATCTCTTCAAAACTTCCATGCATGTGGCAAAAATTGTACAAAAGAAATGTAATTAGACTTACTATGTTTTATTATGTAAATCACTATAAATAATAATATCTATCCATTCATACGTATAGTTCAAAACATACGAACATCAGTAAAAATATTCTGACTTCGCCGCCCTAAAAGTTCGCTAAAACTTACCGCATCAAACTCGCCGAGACGTTGTCGCAGCGTCTAATCGTACAAAGTTCATACACGACAACTACACACTAACTACCAATACTACACTACCCACAATTCACAACCAGCTGAGTTAGCATTTGTTACTACAAACTACTTTAAAAACACGAGAGTAAAAACTACTAGAAAAAAGTTCGAAAACCCTAAAAAGTTCTTTTATTTCATTTGAGAGTTCTTTCCGTACGCAAAAGTTCGTCGGACGAACTTTTCGGCAAGTTCTCGGTGGCCGGTGGGACGCGTGCTGCGTTCGGCGTTGGCGGGAAAGCACTGAACGGCTATCAGAGACTGGTGGCTGATACCGTTGGTCTAGAATAGGCAGCTACGTAGGCATAGTAGACCTAGCTACCGCGGGACCTAGCGGGCGCGCGGCGGGCGAAAGCGAGTAGCTATCGAGTTTTTGTCGATTGTAATTCACTCAGTCGAGTTTTTGTCGATAAGAGTTTAGAATGACTTTGAATTCATTAATGCAATTAAAAAATATTTATTGATGATAAGGAATTCGTTATCGGCAAACGTAGTGTAGGACGTCCCCAGGCCATGTGGAGCGATGATTTGCGCAAGATGGCTGGCTAGTGCTGCTTGCGAGTCTACGATCAAGCAAAGTGGCGAACAGTTGGAGAGGCCTATGTCCAGCGGTGGACAGCAATGTGCTAAATGATTGATTGATAGAGGAATATATTGTTGGTTTTGCACTAGTTCACCCATCTCTTCAGTGAAACTAGTTTCCTCTGTCTGAAGATTGTTTTATGAGTAAGAGGTTACCAGCGATAAACCGCCTAAATATAACTTTGTTTTGTTTTATAAGTATATGTGTTTTTCTGTGTCGGTTTTTTGTGCAATAATGGATGGATCTACGAGTACTTAGATACTCTCTATCCATCTATGAATAATGTTATGTTTAGAGGATATATGAAAAAATCATATTGATTAATAACATCAATTTAAAGTTAGGTAAGTTAAGATTCTTAAATTACGGGTTCGATTTTCGGCTGGGTCAATTTAGATATATTTTTTTTCAAATTCAGGTCTTTACGTTGGAAGTCCAGATTTAATATCAATTCCTTATCTTTCGTTTTCATACGTTGTTTTTATACTTTCACAGTGTATTGGCCTCCCATCGCCTGATGAAAAACGAAAGAGAGGCCCAAGTCGTTGCGGCAACGAACAAGTAACCAAATCCATCACTGGTCAGTTGCCTCCGCCATGCTAGCTAATACGATTATTTTTCGTTTTATTTGCAATAATTTGAACTCTTATCAATATAACTGGCTCGGTGGCTCATTTGGTAGTGACCTCTGCCCTCTGAGCCAAGGATCGTGGGTTCGATTCCCGCACAATACAAACATTTGTGTTCATGAACATGTCTTTGTATTAGTCTGGGTGTTTTCCATGTATAATATGTATTTATTTACAAAAAAAATGTATCTAAGTAAGTTTATCAGTTGTCTAGTACCCATAGTACAAGCTTCGGCTTAGTTTGGGGCTAAGTGGCGCTGTGTGGCCCAGCGTGGCATGTCTTGGGTTATTTAACTTTAACCCTCAAAAGGAACGTCCTTTAAATAGTACATGTCCTATGCAAAGGACATAAAAAGGTTAACCATTACATTTAAAGCAAAACAAAAGTCGCATTCAGCCTTTCATCATTGCGCCGCATAAATCAAAGTGTACAAAGGTTTAGGAATCTTTCTACGAGCAAGCTGTAGTACCTGTATACCCTCGACGACATTCATCAGCCGAACTATGCGCTACAAAAGACAGCGAACTACAGATAAGTAGAAAAGTTGAACAATCAAGTTGTTTCTTTGTCCTGTACTAGTGCCATGCAGTTGGCCTTTGAGAAGAACATTGACTGGAGGGGCGATGTGATATAATGTCTGACGGATCTGATCTTAGCTGATGTCATAATTGCAATTTAACCAGTATTGGGACTCCCGCGCGGTCCACGGGATGCTGAGTGAAGCAGAGAGGTAGGGCATAGCGAATCTTCGCTTGAATTGAGCCGGCCGTCCGGGGAAGGACCTCCACCCTATAGAATACCGCAGTCAAATGACCTCCGCGTCGTGTTTCTGCTTGTGAATAGAGTTTCCGGAATTCGTGGCGGATTAGGTTAGGTTAGGCCGGCATGGCGGTGGCAACTCACTTGCCCGTTGTCACAGCGACTTGGGCTTCTCTTTCGCTTTCCGTAGGTGTAGGGAGGCCATTATGTCGGGCTACTATAAAAAAGCCCGTTTGTTTCGGAACTTCCCAGCGACGCGCGACGCCATGTTCGGCGGTCTTCCAGTTTTGTTTTTTTTTGCGAACCTTCGGTCACATCCGGATCAGTCACTTGGTTTGGTTTGGTACACATGATTATGGTTATTTATCCGTTGCTGCCACGACCTGAATCTGCCTTTTGCTTTCCATTAGGTCACGGGAACTTTCTCCTATGTTGAAGTGTGTGCTATGTGCTTATGTTTTAAAAAAGAAAAGATTAGCTCTATGGCCCCTCCAGCTGCATCCATACTCAACGGTACTATTCGAAAACAATTTCGTTCGTACCCAATAAAGTGCGATTTAATCCGAATCGTTGACAAAGGGACCGCGGCACCAAAGGTAAACTTTCGGAATAGGCCAGCGTTGCCGAATGCCGAACCGCTGTTATTGCCTTCTACGCGGCTACGCAAAGAAATTTGGTAAAACGTTGCCAGAGATTGATCAAAGCGTGTGAGAGACAATTAAAACGATTTTCAGTCATTGATCCTGATCGCTGAAAATGTGTCCAACACATGTCCACAGAACTCTCAAACAGTACTGTGTGTGTGTGGTCAAGGGGCGTCTAAAGTTAGACCACTGTCTCTAGTAAAGACACATTTTTTGACTGGCTTGGTGGCTCAGTTGGTAGTGACCCCTGTCTTCTGAACGAAGGGTCGTGGGTTCACTCCCCACCCGGGATAAACCGTATTCTAAGTCTGGGTGTTTACGTATATTTATATTTGTGGTACTTGGAGGAACCTAGCCCAGGATCCCCAAGATACAGGGGTGTCCCTAGTTTGGGGTCCGTAGCTTCATCTATCTCAACACCTTAGCATAACTCTTGTTGTAAACTGAATAATAATATTCAGTTCTTAGTACATAAGTACCGAATATTTTTTGAGAATAAATTATTGTTATTATTATTACTTCCGTTGTTCTAGTACTCATAATACAAGTGCTCAAGCTACTTAATAATAATAAAAAATCTTTATTGCACAAGTATTGAGTTACATTATTTAGTTATTGCTAAAAAGACATTATGTACGTTGGAAGAAAGCAGTGAAGCAACATTGAACAGAGGTTCCCAAACTAGGTTATGCCTGTATCTTGGAGAACCGTTGGTTAGATTACATTCCAGGAATTCTGCCTTAGTAAATACCTCAAAACATGTTTACTTAATAATTTACTTCATGTTTTCTTATCTTTTATGTTATATCTATGTTTCTTTATTTATTTTATTTCCTCATTAAATAAACTTTGTTGAAACTCAAGTTTCCTTGTGGAATCCTTAGCCCAATCTGTATTATTATGATTGGTAAAGTTAGTTTGGTCACATCGCTTGTCTTTGAGTGGTGGTTTGTTACAAGAAACAAGAGCGTAAAATTTCGTGATAACTACTGGGTCATAATTAAGGGAAGAAAAGCAATCTTGTTAAGGTTTAACATAATTTCGTGTGAATTTAACTCCATTCAAAATGGGCCATTGGCCAAACGTTTATACCACAATAAACCAACCAACTGGACAGTTAAAGCCATCACGAGTTGCTTTGTGACAAATCTCGAAATAAAGGCCGGAAGGGCGCTCACAAAGCTCTGATTGCGACGAACCATTGGTAAGCGCCATCTAGCGGCGGAAATGGGGACCGCTTACCGGGTTGACTGTGGCGCTTTCGCGATGTGCAACATTCGGTGCAATGGGTAACAAAAATTGCTTTTCGTTGCACTTTAGGATTTGTGGAATGGACATTGACGCAATAAAGAAGTCTGATTTTGAATGCAGTTTTCGGCTCTAAGTGAGGTATTCCTCTAGTCATTTCGCGTTCGGAAAGAAAATAGAAAATGCATATCGGCTAATTAGTCTCTCAGCCGGTGGTAGGGTTTACCCGTCTGGCGTACGATCACCTCAGGCAAAGACCCATTTAGTTGCTTATGTGAGGTTGGAAGTGATTTGAAATCATTCGACTCCAGAGCTACCAGAGCGAGGAGTTTCGTCCTGCGATCGCCAACCGGCCTGCCAAGCGTGGCGATAATGGATAAAGCCTGCATGCATTTGCCCTCATCATAGCTACCTTATAGAAAGACCTCCACCCTATAGAATACCGCAGCCACATGACCTCTGGGTCGTGTTTCTGCTAGTAGTGCTTCCGGAGCTCGTGGGGTGTTAGAAGCAAAGAGCAGCTGACAGCAGTGACAGGTAACAGAATTACATGCCCATTGTCACAGTGACTTGGGCTTTTTTTCGCTTTCCATCAGGCGTAAGGAAGCCCTTATGTCGAGCTACTACAATAAATAAATAAAAAAGACATGTGACATCAAAGAATAGTTTTATCCCAAAGTAGACAGTAAATGTTAAAGCAACTTGACCATATTAAAGGAACACAGACATTGTTGTATATCATTGTTGTTCCGGACTGCAGCGCCACCTGGCGGCGGGGCGCACCTGCGGCCAAACTTGCCGCGGACTAATTAGTTATGGAGATGCGAGGGACGAGTTGCCGCTAAGCTATGGTGAGGCCTATGCAGTTTATGCAACCCTGGTATTTCTTTAAATGCAATAACAATAGTTTTTTTTTATTTTGGCTTGCTGTCGCTATAATAAACTAGCTGTGCCCGCGGCTTCGCCCGCGTTCATGTAGGTGTGTCACAGAAGTGTTTATTATGTATGTTACAAAGGGGCAAATTACTCTCCATTCCTTCAACTATCTTCTCACTTAAAAATGTACGTCAATAGGCTATTATGGCTAAAAATTGTAATTAGGCCATCTTTTACCTAATTCAAAAATAAAAGACACGTTATTTTCCTTTTTAACCGACTTCGAAAAAAGGAGGAGGTTCTCAATTCGTCTGTATGTAAGGTAAGTGATACAAATAAGGCCTACCTAATTTTAACCACGGTTTTCATGATTAATTATTTGAATAAGGTGAAAAATAAAAGCAAGGCATCATTAATTGGTTTATAAATTTTGATTATTTAAGAAAACATATTATAATTTTTTATCAATAATCACCAAAAAAGAGGTAATTCTGGAACCTTAGCTTTAGGCCTTATAAAAACATAGTGACGTAATAAAGCCTATATACTTAAATATATACTGAAATTTAGAATATTGTTATTAGAGTATTAATTACATAATATATTTTTTTCTTAGCCTTTTATCAAGAGTTTCCATGAGATCTTTATAGAACTTTATAAGTTATTTTACTAAATATTTTGCTTCAATTGCTAGTCGGACTTGAAGTCATATATCAACAAGAAATGAAGAATAATATTAAAAAAAACTTATCCATGCAAACAAAAATTAGCAAATGAACATGTCTTCCAAAAAATATTATAAAATATTAAAAGTAAAAAATATTTTGATAGGCCTTAATAAAGCAAGGTAACTAAATAAGGCCTTAAACAGCATATTTTCCTTAGGAACATTAACCAGTCTTACTGATAATAAGTACTAGTAGTTAGAGGAATCTTGGAGGAGACATACTGAGATGATCAATCTGTAAATAAACATAATAAAGTCCAAATTTAGCAGGTTTCCCATTAAGGCCTAGGGTCTGAAATAAGGCCTATTAAAAATGTAGGCTTTATTTAGTACATCATATTTCATAAATATTTTAAGCAGTAAATAATTCGCATATTCAAAAAATTACAATTTAAAATAATAGTTACCTTTTTGATGAGTTATATTTTGATCCGCAAACATTAATTGAAACAAAACTTCGTAGAATAATTTATTAAAATTCGATACAGATGACGACAAATTAATAACGCGCAATGAAAACACCCATCGTTGACAAACAACTGGCCACTGCTGTCGTTGTGAGCGCAACCGGGGCTCTTGCCCACTGTTGGCAGAGTCGTGATGCTGTCGTATATGTGTGTGTGAACTATTTTTGACGTAAATATAATTTTAAACGACTTTTTCGAAGTATAGGCCTTATTTGAGCATAGGCCTTATTTGTATCAAGTACCTTATAATATTTTTTTTTATTTTTTTTTATGTTTGTTCACCGATATTTCCGTCAATTATGGATGGATTTCAAAAATTTTTCGACAGTTCGACAGAGGACACTTCCGAGGTGGTCCCATTATCACCAAGTCAGGATCTGATGATGGGATCCTGGAGAAATTGAGGGCAACAACCGAAAATTGTATGCTCATATGGTGTTTTTGTTACGTAATCATATTTTACTCAGGTATATGCTTCCGGGCGTCAACATCTGGTGCTGATGATGAAGCCACAGAACTCCTTAACGGTTAGGAGTTAGGGGACAGTACTGACATTGGTCGATATTAAACGAGGTAGTAGTATGTTGTACTTATGCAGGGCTAATAGGGCAGGTGATTTGGTAAGTGATATGCTTGATTCTAGATCGCAAAGTCTTCACTTGACTTAAAGCAAATTTTTCATTCCTAAGTAAAACTCTTAAGGACATTAATAAGCCTTTATTCAAGGTCACAGCACATTAACGCAACTAAAAATAGAGAAATAAAATTATTTTTTTAAAAAAATTGAACCGACTTCAAAAAAACCACAAACGACCAAAACTAAAAAGCGATAAATAATCCTTAATACATAATTATTTAAATATTACAATTATCACTTATTTTTGAAGTCGGTGCCAGCCAAACAAATAAATGTATATTGTCGTGTGGATTTGCGGGCCGCGCGCGTCATACAACAACAGTCTACGTTAGGTACCGAGAGGATGGCACCGACTTCAAAAATAAGTGATAATTGTAATATTTAAATAATTATGTATTAAGGATTATTTATCGCTTTTTAGTTTTGGTCGTTTGTGGTTTTTTTGAAGTCGGTTCAATTTTTTTTAAAAAATTATTTCATTCAAATAAACAATAGCAAAGATACAAGGCATCAAAAATTACGTCACGCGTAATTTGAACTGGCTATAACTTTGTAATTTTTAGTCCCATTTACAAATACAAAAATATGTGTCTTTTATTTTTTAATAAGCTAAAAGACGGACTAATTACAGTTTTTAGCCATAATAGCCTATTCGTCGCTCCTTTTTGCGTGAAAGAAAGACAAAAATACAGACAGACACTTTCCCATTTACAACATTAAGTATGGATAAACATCAGGCACCTCCGTTTCGTGTCTGGGTGTTTATATTTAAGTATGTATTACTTATTCTTCGTTGTTCTGATACCCATAACACACGTGCTGAAGCTACTTACTTTGGGATCGGAGCAATGTTGTCTGATTTTATTTATTTAATTATTCTGTGATAAAATTCTCCGGGTCAGCTCAGCACATAATAGGTAAATTACAATAATAATTCAGTCATCATCATCATCATCAGCCTATTGCAGTCCACTGCTAGACATAGGCCTCTCCAGTTGTTCGCCACTTAGGGCCGACATCTGGAGGATATACCCATAATCGCCATGCTGGGCAGGCGGGTTGGCGATCGCAGGGCGTAGCCTCTCCCTCCGGTGACGCTGCTGCCTGTCATCGGTCTATGATAATAATTCAGTATTGATAGACATATCGTCTACCTTACATTTTAATTCACTGTCTCAATAATAATTGTAGATTTTAATTCACTGTCTCAATTGTAGTGCACAGCGGCGCAGTCCGATTGTCCGGCAGTATCGGCCGGTCATTATCATTACCGTGACCGGTTATCCGGCCGGATTGAATGGCGCCGGTAATGAGGGGCCCTCTATTCGAATTGATTCCAACGGTTAAATATAGGGGATAGTTTTATATGCTTTAATATCTGTATTTTAAATTCCATTTTTGGTAATAACTAGTGGTAGCCTAGTGGTAAGATCGTCGCGTCGGTTCGAATCTGCGCGGGGCACGCACCTCTGGATTTGCAAAAATCTATGTGCGGAATTATACCACTAGCTTAGCGGTGAAGGAAAACATCGTGAGGAAACCTGCACATCCAGTTTAATTCTGAATGTGTAACCATGATCCAAAAATTTGTCTGGTTCCCCTTTCTGAGGGTTACGAAGGTCAGATGGCAGTCGATTCAATGTAATAACCAGACTCGCTAAATCTAGGATCATGGTTAAAGCGGACCCTGGGCCTAGAGGCACAAACCGGGACAACGCTAAGAGGATGATGAATTCTAGTGCACAGAAAACGGCCTCGCTCAGCACCGACCGCCTAGGAGGTCGTTCCAGAGTTTGCAATTTCGTTGATACTTACAAATATTTCTACAAAACATTGGCACAAACAGCCTCATATAACAAACAAGCTAAAATAGCTTAATTTGTTTCGTTTAAAATAATTGAGTCGATTGCAGTTGAGCGGGACGCGCAGTATCGGGCGGCAGTTATCATTACGGGCCGGTTATCCGCCGGATTGAATCGTTACGGTAATGAGACTTGTGCATATCGCTTCCGAGCTACAGCTACGGTAGCCGTTTGAAAATGGTGGCAGTTTGTGCTGTATAGATGTGTCTGATGTACTTTTTATCAGTTGGACGTAGTTATGCTACAACGTTCCAATCCACACGCAGATCGAACTGAGAAAATTGCGTTTTTGTGTTTTTGTGGTACGCTTTTTTATGGTAGCGCGTAGAACCGAGTAGTGTGTATCATCTATACTAAATAATTAAATATTATTTTTTCATATACATTTCATTGCAAAAAAATAATATTACTCATACAAATTTAAAAAAAATTGTACTTGGAACGTTATTACAAAAAGGCATTTTATATGAAGGTGGCTTTTAAATTAATTTGTGAAAACGTTCCAAAATGTGGAAATTACTATATTTAAGTAATTTATATATTTTTTATTTATCTTAAATAAATATTAGACAGTAAAACAACATTTTTTATTATTTAAATGTGAATGGATTTATAAAAAGATCGTAAATTAGCCAATTTAGCTGGATCAATAGGTTTTCCTTTAGGCAACAGCTGTATAAGATTAGGTCTATTAATAATCGAAACCTCTCCTTTTACAGTCTTTTTAAGACCTACAATATTGCCACCAGGTCTTACAAAAGGATGATAGCTGCTGCAAATTCCAGCTATATCCGGAGAATTGGTGGGAGACTCACTAGACTTCCTTTTGGGACTAGAGCTTTTTAGTCTCTTGCCAAGGCCGTGTTGGGAAATTTCTGCAAGTCGTCTTTTCCACCACTTTGTACTGTTGATGACACGCTTGCCCATACCGCAAAGGAGAAAGCAGACCTCTTGGGCTTTCTATTTGCATCTAACTGAATTCTTGATAACCGGGGAGAATTACCCCCTACCATCCATCAACATTCGTTTTCTGCAGGACAATGTTCGTAGACTGCTTTTCTCCCTTGGCATCAATAAGTTGAGTGGGCTTGACGGCATCCCACCAATAGTACTAAAAATCTGTGCCCCTGAGTTAGCACCTTTAACCTTTTTCGGCTTTCCTACTCTAATGGTATTGTCCCTAAATCCTGGAAGTCTGCGCTTGTCCATCCGATTCCCATAAAGGGAGACCAATCGGACCCTTCCCACAACAGACCAATTGCCATTACCTCATTGCTCTCTAAATTAATGGAGACAATAATAAATCGCCAATTCCTTGGATACTTGGAAGAACACCAGCTGATCTCTGATCGCCAATACGGTTTTCGTCAGGGTCGATCGGCTGGTGACCTACTCGTATACCTCACACACCGCTGGGCGGAGGCGGCTGAGAGCAAGGGTTAGGCTTTGGCTGTTAGGTTGGATATAGCAAAGGCGTTTGATCGTGTTTGGCATAAAGAGCTTTTAGCGAAACTTTCTTCATATGGGCTTCTTGAGAGGTTGTGTGGTTGGCTTGCCAGTTTTCTTGCGGAGCGGAGCATCAGTGTCGTTGTCGACTTGTCCTGCTCTGAGGCAAAGCCCGTGAACGCTGGTGTGCCACAAGGCTGTGTACTGTCCCCTACCTTATTTCTTCTGCATATAAATGACATGTTGCATATTCGCAGCATACATTATTATGCAGGATAGCACAGGGGCGCTTTATACATGGGTAATGTACAAGCCTCTCGGGATAATGTCACAGAAAGCCGGAATAACCTTGTGGGTGAAATTGAGACCACTCTGGACTCGGTTCTATCATGGGGGAACGAGAATCTGCTCAATTTTAAGCCGAACAAGAGTCAGGGACTCATATGGAATATTGTTCTCATCTGTAGGCCGGGGCGCCTCAGTACCAAATCCGTCCTTTAGACCGTATATAGCGAAGAGTTTCTTCTTTGGATCATATTATTTTAGTGATAACGTTCCAGACATCAGAAGACATTGTATATTTTTAAGTATTGTATTCAAAAATGGGTTTAGTTAATATTTATTTATTTATAAGTAGCAAAATATAAACTTATAGCTATATTTCAGCTAATACTGAATCAAAGATAGTGTAAATTTTTCCTGAGAGCACTATGAGCATAATATAACATTGACAACACAACACTTTTTAAACATTAATAATGTTATTGTTAAGTGATCGATCGTTTCATGATTAGATAAATGTATGATCCTACTAGTATAATACGTTTAGGATCGTTTTTTTTTTATCATTATAATTTCTTTTCAACATCAGAAAGTACTTGGAACGTTTTATAGAAATAGATATTTTCATAATATATATTTTTATTAAACGTTTCAAGTTCCCTGGATCATTTTGTTTTTCCAAAACGAATTAAAAAATACGATCCAAATGAATTGACACTTTTTAAGAATATGATTAGGTCTTTTGGAACGTTTTATCGTTTGGACGGCTTAATTATTTCGGTAATTACTATAGTTAGAGTGTCAGTGTCTTCACCAGTAGATAGAACGGTCCTAAATACGTAGCTTGAGCATGAAAACTCGATTTTGGCCACCTTGTGGATTGGAACGTTGTAGCATAACTACGTCCAGTTAATGTTTAGCGCTTGATGCCACCCCGCCTCTTGATCGTGTATGGCCTGTTAAAAATCTGAAACGAACGTTAAGGAGTTCTGTGGCTTCATCATAGCACCAGATGTTGACGCTCGGAAGCATATCCCTGAGTAAAATATGATTACGTAACAAAAACACCACATGAGCATACAATTTTCGGTTGTTGCCCTCAATTTCTCCAGGATCCCATCATCAGATCCTGACTTGATGATAATGGGACCACCTCGGAAGTGTCCTCTGTCAAACAAAAATTTTTGAAATCCATCCATAATTGACGGAAATATCGGTGAACATACATAAAAAAAAATTATACATACAGACGAATTGAGAACCTCCTCCTTTTTTCGAAGTCGGTTAAAAACAAGCAAAATCGGTTGCTTTAACAAAAGTTCTTGTCTTTAAAACTAAACATAGATCAATTCAAAGGACATTCCTTCTCAATATGCACCCTCAAATTCCATCCACGGGTGCCAAACTAAAAACTCCAATCCATCATTAACACCCTTACAAATGTATCCAACCACGTTATCTGACGTGTAGAAATCTGAATTGCACATAAATTTTAATAGAAAACACTTAAAAACTTCCCGCTGTGGCTATTTGTTACGAATGGGGGGAGAGGGGAGCGATATTTGTACTTTAATGGCTTTTTATTGTCTCTGTGAAGAATTATTCAAATGACATGTTTTAGTTAAGATGCAAGTTGAATCACATCTGTTGATGAAGAGTTTTTCATTGGAATTGGATTTAAAGAACCATTATTTTTGACAAAAAAATGATTTAATATTTCTACCTATTTTCTAATTATTATCCCATAAACATAAGTTCCTTATGAAGGTACAGAATTCCTCCACCCAATTCAGAAGGCAGCAGAGTCACTACCAAAGCAGACCGGTCCAATTTTCATAAAGTCTCATCTGGCGCAGTCAAAACAATCACTTATTTATAGTAAATGTGCGTACGCCAATGAATGTAAAAATTTATGGGGCGGAAATAGTGCGCGGTGCAATCAAGCTAAGGGTCGCATTATACGTTCGCATTGCTATGCGCTAGGGCGCAAAACGCGTCTGTTTTAATCTGCTTATATTATAGCTGCCTGCCCAGCGTGGCGATTATGGGTAGGTATACCTCCAGAAGTTTGCTCTAATTGGCGAACAACTGGAGAGGCATCCAGCAGTGGACTACAATAGGCTGTTGATGACGATGATGATGATATTATAGCTAGTTACATTAGTTTGTGTACCTGTAAACGGAGGGTAAACATGACTTGCCATATACTCTTTAGTATCGCTTTTTGATAAAAAAAAAGAAGCAGTGATAGTAAACTTTTTTAAAGACGTATCGTGACAACCAGCGACCACGTAAAATGAGCTCCCACTCTCCCACTCTAAAAAAATACCTTGCCTTTTTTATAATAGCTCGACATAATGGCTTCCCTACGCTGGATGGAAAGCGTAAGAGAAGCCCAAGTCGCTGTGACAACGGACAGGTAACTCAGTCAGTCGCCACCGCTATGCCGGCCCAACCAGGGTTTGCGCTATTTAATATTTTTTCTTTCTTCTTCTTGGAGTGCCATCTCCTACCGGAGGTCGGCTATCATTAGGGCTATTCTGACCCTTGACACAGCGGCACGGAACAAGGATCTCGTACTCAGATTGAACCATGCCCGGAGATTCTTGAGCCATGAGGTACGTCTTCTTCCTGGTGGTCGTCTACCCTGGATTTTTCCCTGCATTATGAGCTGGAGCAGATTGTACTTCTCATTTCGCATTACATGGCCAAAGTAAAGTAGTTTCCGCCTCTTAATGGTGTACAAAACCTCCACCCTCTTTCCAACCATCTGCAGTACCCTCTCATTAGACACTCTATCCGTCCATGATATTTTCAGGATCCTTCTGTATACCCACATTTCAAATGCTTCTAAGCGTTTGCTCATAGCGTTGGTTAGGGTCCAAGATTCTGCACCATACAGAAGGACCGAAAAAACATAACATCGTGCCAAACGCACCCTAGTAGATATCTCCAAAGATCGGCTGCAGAGGAGGTTCCTTAACTTCGAAAATGCGTGACGAGCCTGTTCTATTCGGCATTTAATTTCTACACTGTGATCGCATTGGTCATTCACAGTGCAGCCAAGGTATTTGTACGAGTGAACTCGTTGGATTAACTGATTCCTCACAACTAGGTCGGTGGTTGTGGGATCTGACCTGCCGACTATCATGATTTTAGTCTTTTTCACGTTTATGTTCAGTCCATACTTTGCACTTATACTGTCTACTCGCTGGGCTAAACTTTGCAGATCGCTGAAGTCAGACGCCAGTAATATTGTATCATCAGCGTATCGTATTTTTTCTTTGTTTAAGTAAAATTATAATCACTTAATTCAATTTGGCATACGACGCACCAAACACCTTGTATAAAATAACACTGTCAAAAGACCAAATGAAATATATATATGAAAATGAGGAATATTGTTATTCTTTTGACTTCTGACAAGTGCTTACTTATGAAACGTCAAAATTATGAAAGTACAAATAAAACTTATTACTATATTAAGTGCTTTACTAGAAAATTTGTTTCCTACAACCAAACGTTTAAACACAACTTAATCCCCGATTTGTACAGTCAATAGCGTTGCGACGCAATTGCACAAAATTGCATACGAAGCGCAACATTGAACAAATGTATAGAGTGTCTGACGGACCGCCGGACAAAAGGCGCATTTACATAGCAAATTGATGGTCTACGGCGCTACGAGCTGCGGACGAGCGCTACGGCCGATGTGTCTTTGCTTACCGACTTCTGGCCGTAACTATAGGGTTAGACCGGATGGTTACAAGTATTTGTAAATGCAGTAGTTTATAAAAGTCTTGCACAAGAGACGCCTAGTAAGCTTAGTATCTAACTAGGTGTCTCTTATACACAAGCGTTCGCGACAAACTAGTATGGAGTTAAGTAGTTTATATTACATGTTTTGTCGTGTATTTTCGTATTTTGTAAACAAGTTATTAATAAGCTATATACCTAGTTAAAAATTCATAAGCATGTCGTTACAAATAACTTTTTTTTGTATAAGATCACAAAACAGTGACTTTTCTTAGCCTTGTGGAAAACGAAAGAGAAGTTTATTGTTGTGGCAACTGACAAGTAACCAGATCAATTACTTGTCAGTCGCCATGCTGGCCTGTAAGATGCCTCTGGCTACACAACATTACAAATGTATACCTAGAGTGTCTGACGGACCGCCGGACAAAAGGCGCATTTACATAACAAATTGATGGTCTACGGCGCTACGAGCTGCGGACGAGCGCTACGGCCGATGTGTCTTTGCTTACCGACTTCTGGCCGTAACTATAGGGTTAGACCGGATGGTTACAAGTATTTGTAAATGCAGTAGTTCATGAAAGTCTTGTACAAGAGACGCCTAGTAAGCTTAGTATCTAAATAGGCTTCTAGGTTACCTCTAGCTAGAGGTAACCTAGAAGCCTATTTAGATACACAAAATTGTACAAATGTATGGAGGCTGACGGACCATACAAGCAGAAATAAAGTATTTTATTTCATTACATTCCGACTAACTCTCAACCGTTTCAAATCACAGCCGCCGACATAAAATATCCGCACCGTTACATTCAAACTGGCAGACTTTTCAATCTACCCTCCACCAATCGAAAGCTCTAATGCGAACGTTAAAAACATCATTACAATATCGGAAAAACGTCAAGGGAAAATTAAAGTTGTGCCAAAGGTCTCGAAACAGAGTCAACGCGCCGGATATTGGCACTGCCGCCATTTCCGTAGCGGGAGGTGACGTGTGGCCGCGCCACGGTTGGGAAGTTGCAAGATTTTTAAGTTGTGGAAAAAATTGGAGGCACTTAAGAGAGGTCAATGAGCTGAGAAGGTTTTTTTTTATAAGAAGAGCTTTCAGGATGACCTCACTCCACCTGAGAGGTAGGGCATAGCGAATCTTCGCTCGTATTGAGCTGCCCGTCCGGGGAAGGACCTCCACCCTATAGGATACCGCAGCCAAATGACCTCCGGGTCGTGTTTCTGCTGGTGAGTAGGGTCTCCGGAGCTCGTGAGGGGTTAGGGTTGGGCCGGCATGGCAGTGGCAACTGACAGGTAACTAATCAGTTACTTGCCAGTTGTCACAGCGACTTGGGCTTCTCCTTGGCTTTCCATCAGGCGTAGGAATGCCATTATGTCGAGCTACTACAAAAAAAAAAACCTGATGGTATGCGGTCGTGAGGTCCAAAGGTTAGGTCGACAGGCACAATAGAACAAACCCATTGCGCTTGTCGCCCTCACCCTGAAGGCCCACTGAGATGCCGTTTCACGCCCCGCCCAAAGAACCCAGGATTGTAAGAGGACGGAAACACATGAGCTGGAAGGGCATTTCATGACTTAATGGCACGGGGCAAGAACGAGGAACTAAACCTAAACTAGATGGAAAGCCGTGAAAAAAACTCTAAAGATCTCGGAAATATTTACAAGAAATAACAATTTTTTATTATTTTTGCATGCTTATTATTTTATTACTCCGGCATGGCAGTGGCAACTGACAGGTTACTTGCCAGTTGTCACAGCAACTTGGGCTTCTCCTTGGCTTTCCATCAGGCGTAAGGAAGCCTTTATGTCGAGCTACAATAAAAAAAAAACCTTTTTAGAACGACGCAAGACTGACACACGAACAATATTGCACAACCATCGAGCCTATATCGCGAGCACAATACACAAACCGTCCTCAGAAAATATACGATACCGGAAATTAATAATCCCAATGTTTTCTTTGGCATTGCGAACCGTTCCCACCACAAACCGTACGAGTACGGTGTAAACAAAATATTCACGGTACCCGCTATGAAGATTTCTTCGCGAGCGGCGCGGAGCGGAGAGGAGAGGCACAATCTATCGTCGGTATAATGGAGCTGTTAAAGACAATATGCTGGGAAACATATTGGATGCAGCGCGAGAATGTGTAAGCGAGCGCGCAGACGACTGCGCCCGGCGGGGAGTGCACTGGGTGCTAGATGGGAAGATAAAATACTAAATCCTACTTGGAGTCCTCAAATCCTGATTACCCTGTTCCATCGTCAGGCTATTGCAGTCCGCAGCTGGACATATTATGTGCAATAGCCTGACGAAGCATATGCTAAGCATATTACGCTTTTCTAGTTTTAAGCCACTTTGGGCAAATAGCTGGAGATTTTACCCATAATCGCGTCGTTGGGCAGGCGAGTTGACGATCGCTGACGCTGCTACCTGTCATCAGCCTGTGGTATTCAGCTACGCTTTCAATAGTGATGGTTACACGCAACCAGTCGGCTGCCAAAGACAGGTAAGGGAAACCAAAGGCTTGAAACCAAAATTAGGTCTCTCATTTGTAGGTAAGTGTTTTTAAAAAAGGTCATTTGTATTTGATATGATTAAACGAAGCGTGGAAGAGCATGCTTACGGGAAGATTAATAGCCAAGGAATCGATTATAGCGGTACAACTATAAACCCGAGTTGTATTGTTATTTTGCAATGAAATCAGTTTTTTTTTACATTGGCAGAAATTTACTAAATAGGCCGATTGCTTTGGACTGTTAGAGGCTGTTAATAATGATTTCTTTTGACTTTAATTCTCCCATTACATTAACCGCGCGCCCAGTACGCCCCCGGCCGTACCTAGCGAAAAATCCGTAGGTACATCTGGGCAGGCGCTCGGTTCAATTTTATTACTATTCTCTCTGCGACTTATTTGATTCGGCGTCAAAGCCGCGGCCGAAACACTTCGGCTACATTACCGCGCCGTATCTGCCTTTGAGCCGGAGAGCCTGATAGGAAATGGTTTGAGAACCTCTAACCAATTGGCGTAGATATCAATCTTGCTACTTTTTCTTTTCTGTTTTGTTTTTATAAAAAAAAACTGACGCCCTCGCTTCGTTTTGGTTATTTCGGGTAACATTATCGGTGATTTAGTAAGGATCTCTAGTCTTTTCTAGCAATAAATAAAGCCTGTTACGTAAGGTGAATGTAGCTTTCTAATGTGAAAGAATTTTTGAAATCAGCAAAAACACAAACATAATTATATCTATCCTCTATAATATTAGTAGGTATAGAAGTGTAAATATCAGACAACATCACATACTTTGCTCCGATCTCAAAGTAAGGAGCTTAAGCTCTTGGGTATCAAAACAACGAAGGTAGCACAAATAAATACTTAAATACAAATATAAACACCCAGACACGGGTCAAACACAAGTGTTCATCAGACAAATGTTATTGTATTTCTCAAGTCTCTAATAAGAGTACCTAATATAATCAAGGATGCTTGACATTAAAATCTATATCCACAAGTTCAGTCCGATGGACACAAGAAATAGTCTTAAAATATAACTCCACGTCCAAATATTATGAGAAGCTTACCCTAACGATATATCCTGTCCATAGCATTATTAAATCAGCAACTACTCCCCTAATAGTTCCCTGCCAAACCCCCTTAACCGAATACCTTCACTGTAATCGGAACCGTTCAAAACATAAACTAACGCCAGAGTTTCATCAGAAAACCCCGCTCACATATAATTGAATGAATATTCAAGCATCTTAATCAATAAAGGCATTACTTGAGGTCCTATGGAAGCATCCAGCCGCCTGTGAAATTGGACTAGAATAGACAGGGATGGAGATGGGAATTGTATGGAGGAAGGAAGGAGAGGGATAGAGAAGCACGCTTTTATAAATCATTTTTCCTGGCACGGCGGCGGTTTAGAGCGGGCGCACGCGTGAGACTCAAACTTGGGACTGAGTGTCATAATAATGCATTTCCATATAAAAAAAATACTAATTGATGTCCATTGAATCATAAAATTAACATGTATTTTATAGACAACTGTTACTGTATTTTGTAGTAAGAAAAAATATTTGTAAAGTCCGAGCTTGAGGCGTTGGAGTCGATGGAGAAGCGGCAAAGTCTTCGACCCGTCGAAAAGTCGCCTGTCCTTTATTTAAATAAAATATTTGAAAGTCAACTGTTCTTTTTTATTTTTACGAATGTAATAGTAATCAGGTTATATTTCATCTTTCTGAAAAGATTTCAAAAATAAGATAGGACACATTTCCAGTACACAGTCGTCGATACACAGCATTTAAACCTTATTTTTGTAGCTAAATTTAACAGACCGGTGACAGCGGCGTGACCGGAGCTACGCCCTGCGATCGCCAACCTGCCTGCCCAGTGTGGTGATTAAGGGTAAAGCCACTAGGTGTTTGCCCAAAGTAGAACAACTGGAGAGGCTGTCCAGCAATGGACTCTACAATATAGGGTGATGATTTTCGTTTTCAGCAACGCGTCTCGTTCTACTAGAACGTAGCATACGATCGTTTGCCACCAGCCTTAGTTGGTAAAACGCTGAATCGCGATTATTTCTGTTCGCGTTTAGTTAATCAATTATTCTAATGTTGTTGGCGGAGATGTATGCTCGGACTTTTACGTAACGAGACAGCAAAAATGTGTTTGTTTGCACGTCCGTCCTCTACACTGGAATAGGGGGACCGAATTGAAATGGAATTCTGTAAAACAGCTGGTTTAAAGGAAGAAAACTGGATATATATAGGTATAACAGGGAGGTTGTTGGCTCGAAGCAAATCCGAATGTGTGGGTTATTTTGTAAAAATACAAAGGTACAGGTTGTAAGGGAGCAACCTATCATCTTATCGCTTCAAGCCATCCTTGCCTACCCATGGTGCATCCTGCTGAATAACAAACGAGGCCCTGGCAACCGACTGGTCGCGGTATACTTAACCATCACGATAGAAGGCGCACCAAAATAATACAGGCTGACGACGGGCAACAGCGTCAGCGGAGCAAGAAGCTACGGCCCTGCGATCGCCAACCCGCCTGCCTAGCGTACGATTATGATTATAACCTCCGGGTGATTGCCCAAAGTGATGAACACCTGGAGGCCTATGTCCAGCAGTGGACTGCGATAGGCTGATGATGATGATAAAGGTACAGAATTACCACTCGCTTTTTTTATTGTTTTTTCTTGTCCCGGGTGGGAATTGAACCCACGACCCTTGGTTCCGAAGTCAGGGGTAACTACCAAATGAGCCAATGGGCCAAACATAGAGATACGAGTTGATATAGTCATTTAACACGTTGAGCGCCATGACGGTCACCGGTGACCGACAAACAATAGTTTTTCTATTGTGTCTAGTTTCTCGGCAGTCAAAGACTTAAGAGAGGTAGGGCATAGCGAATCTTTGCTCGAATTGAGCCGCCCGTCCGGGGAAGGACCTCCACCCTATTGAATACCGCAGTCAAATGACCTCCGAGTCGTGTTTCTGCCGGTGAGTAGGGTTTCCGGAGCTCGTGGGGGGTTGGGGTTAGGCCGGCAGGGCGGTGGCAACTAACAGGTAACTGACTAGTTACTTGCCCGTCGTCACAGCGACTTGGGCTTCTCTTTCGCTTTCCATCAGGCGTAGGGAAGCCATAATGTCGAGCCACTATAAAAAAAAATTAACATATTCACGCGGGAAAAGTCGCAGCTTCAGTTAGTCAGATATACAAAATGGCATCAAAATGCACAGGAACTTAGTGAGACACTGAACCACGATAATCCTATTAGCGTACAGTTAATCAATTATTCTAATGAGCGGAGACGTGTGCGCGGATTTTTTCGTAACGAGACCGCGAATAATTTGATTAAAGTACAGACTGGCCACTAATCAGTGGGGGACATGTAGTGAGGTGTAAGTTAAGTAGGGAAATGTTTTTTTTAGAATAATCATCATGCCTTTGTGACGGTTTATATGCTGAGTAAAAGCCTTTTATTTTTTTTTTTTTTATAATAGCTCGATATAATGGCTTCCCTACGCCTGATGGAAAGTGAAAGAGAAGCCCAAGTCGTTGTGACAACGGGCAAGTAGCTAGTCAGTTGCCACCGCCATGCCGGCCCAACCCTAAACCCCCCACGAGCTCCGCAAACCCTACTCACCGTGCCGTGACTCCATCGCGGGCCACGGCTATATGCTGAATGAGGCCCTTTTACTCTGGACGTCGCAACAACGACATGTCCGGTCTTTGGTTTTGTGTACTTTTTTATTTTTTTCCTGTGTCTTTTGTTAGCGTTTTTACCATATGTTTTGTCTCCTTACGCGTCGCTCCTTATACGTATCACGTCAAACATCCAATCAAAAATATCGCTGCAAATGAGTCAGCGCGGGAGTAATCAATCCGCGCAGCCAATCAATCGCGCCAGCCCATCACCTGCAAAAAGTAAAGGAGGACTCAGATAACCTCCGACCGGCTAATAAGTTTGCTCGCTCTTGCATGGCAAAACGGAATTGGACCAATTCGCTTTTTTAAAGTTCGCAAACGCAGCTTCGGACGGTTTTTCGGTTCGCGCGTTGCTCTGTTTGGCTTGCGAGCGTTATGGGTTTTTAGTGACGTGAACATTGATTTCGGGATTCGATTGGGGTAAGGAGGTTTTGGGTTTGAAATGTACTAATAGAGCGTTGGTGCCTTTGCAGTTATTAAAGATAGATACTCTTTATTACACCAGGTTGCCAGAGCGTCGATTGTTATTCAAAAGAAGATAATATTGAAGTTTAAAATGAACGTAGAGAGCTTTGGTGGCATAGCAGATAGGGCTTCATCATCATCATCAGCCTATCACAGTCCACTGCTGGACATAGGCCTCTCTAGTTGTTCGCCACAGGGCAAACATCTGGAGGACATACCCATAATCGCCACGCTAGGCAGGCGGGTTGGCGATCGCAGGGCGTAGCTTCTCGCTCTCGTGACGCTGCTGCCCGTCATCGGTCTGTGCTATTTAGCTACGCCGTCAATTGTGATGGCTATACCGCCACCAGTCGGTTGCCAGCGCCTCGTTTGTTATTCGGCAGGATGCACCACGGGCAGATGAGGTTGGCTTGGAGCAAAATGATTATAGGCCGCTCCGCGGAAATATAAATCGCAGCAGAGTCTGTTTCATCAATAGTTTATGAGCTGTATGTATGTAGCAGGGCAGTGTTTACCCGGGTACATATAAAACCTACCGCGGTCACCAACCCACCTGCCAAGCGTGGTGACTCTAAGGCAAATGACGAATGTAGGTTGTTGGGGGAGGTCTATGTCCAGAAGTGGACGTTTGCAGGCTGGTGATGATGGCTTTGCATTCATCATCATCAGCCTTAGAAGACCGACGGTGTTCTTGCTTGAGAGACCGACGATCTACTCAAAAGAGCGACGGTCTACTCTAAAAAGGCGACGGTCTACTCAAAAGAGCGACGGTCTACCTAGAAGTACGACGGTGTACTTAGAAGACCGTCGGTCTACTTAGGTTTATTCAAAAGAGCGACAGTCTACTCTAGTCTGCGCACACGGCGCCTCCACCGGCAACAGCAAGCTGCCGCACGCGTACGCACGCATACTTAAGCATTCAACATTTTTTTTTATTGCTTTGTGGTGGCAGACGAGCAAGCGGCCTGTCTGATGTTAAACAGTAACCGCTGCCCATGGACATCTGCAATGCCGGGGGCACAGGAAAGAGCTCTCTTTTTGGCGATTGAAAAAGAGTAACTACCGAGTGTCTTGCCGTTTCTTCTCGGTAGAAATCTACTTTCCGAACACGCCGGTAGCTTCTTTTACCTTACTTTTATTCACATTTTTGCATTACTTGTTGCTAACTTGACGATTTTTAAGTACTTACTTATTTTAAGTCTATGAGAATAAAAGTGTTTTCATTTCATTTCATTTAAACCTCGTTTGAAAAAGACTTGACATTGATCAAGAGTAATTTGATAAGATCAAGGTGTAATTGAGCGGCTTATCATCTTTTCGCTCCAAGCCAACCTCACCTGCCCGTGGTGCATCCTGCTGAATAACAAAGGAGGCGCTGCCAACCGACTGGTGGCGGTATAACCATTACAATTAAAGGCGTGGCTAAATACGACGGGCCGATGACAGGCAGCAGCGTCACCAGAGCGAAAAGCTACGCCCTGCGATCGCCAACCCGCCTGCCCAGCGTGGCGATTATGGGTATATCCTCCAGATGTTTGATCTAAATGGCGAACAACTGGAGAGGCCTATGTCCAGCAGTGGACTGCAATAGGCTGAGAATGATGACGATGATGATCTAGAAACACCGCGGCTAGGATTCCATGCGCACTTGACCATTCCTTTAAAACCAGACGCTCAGCTTCCGATACAGTTTAGTTATTTGTAATAGAACGGGCTCAATCCAATCCGCATTTATCACAAGCCGAGTCTGCTCACTGTCCCAACACGCGCGGGCCAGTCACAATCTTGCCCAATAAATCTATCGCCGGAGCTCAGGACGCGTATCTCTTCGCTCGAGTAGCCGTTGTATCTTGAACGCTATTGGCCGGCCGGATAGGGCATTTATTTCAAATGTGCCTTTGTTTATGCTATTTTTTGGTGATGCGACGCAAGTAGCTTTTTTAAATAACGCAAGACATGCCACGCTGGGCCACACAGCGCTATCTAGCCCCAAACTAAGCCGAAGCTTGTACTATGGGTACTAGATACTGATAAACTTACCTACTTAGATACTTTTTTGTAAATAAATACATATTTTACATAGAAAACACCCAGACAATTAATACAAAGGGACATGTTTATGCACACAAATGTTTGTACTATGCGGGGATCGAACTCACGGCCCTTGGCTCAGAGGGCAGAGGTCACTACCAAATGAGCCATCGCCTCGGTGACGCTGCTGCCTGTCATCGGCCTGTGGCATTTAGCTACGCCTTTAATCGTGATGGTTATACCGCCACCAGTCGGTTGCTAGAGTTTCGTGTGTTATTCGGCAGAATGCACCACGGGCAGGTTAGGGTGGCTTGGAGCGTAAAGATGATATGTCGCTCCCTTACATCCCAGGGCCATCTAGCGAGGGGTAACCGCTTTAAAAAAATAATCGTTATACAGTTGTAGCGAGATTATTACGTAATCTAAAGCCGAATTAGCCTCCAACGATGAACGGTTAACCGGCCCGATGCACCTCTGGGAACTATTAAGCGGCTAAATGCATGAACAATACAAATTTTATCGTGAGTGGGTCACAGATAGCGCGTGAGTAACGATACGCAAGGTGCCGATAGAGGGCGCTCCCCCGGCGCCCACGCACGAGTTTGCGTTACGTAAAGTAATGCTTTTGCTTATATAAGATTTTTTTATCAGTGCACTGATTTTGTCTGTGATTCCGTTTTTTTTAGAACAGGGGGCCTAAATTTCACCGGGTCCTTAAGTAGACACCGCAACACACCGGGGATGTAAGGGAGCGGCCTATCATCTTTTCGCTCCAATCTAACCTCACCTGCCCGTGGTGCATCCTGCCGAATAAAAAACGAGGCGCTGGCAACCGACTGGTGGCGGTAAAACCATCACCATAGGTGTAGCTAAATACCATAGACCGATGACGGGCAGCAGCGTCACCGGAGCGAGAAGCTACGCCATGCGATCGTAAACCCGCCTGCCCAGCGTGGTGATTATGAATCAGCATCCAGAAGTTTGCCCTAGGTGGTGAACAACTGGAGAGGCCTATGTCCAGCAGTGGGCTGCAATAGGCTGATAATGTTGATGAACCGCTGCTTCCTGCATAGAAGTCAACTATGTCACTAAGCTTACTTAGATCATCGTCCGACTATTATAGAGCCATCCCACATGCACCTTGTAACTGCATCACGCTCAATAATCAATCAATCATCGAATAGGCCGCAACAAGCGCATTGAATCAGTAATCGGCCATCATCGCATGACCCTCTCAATATGTAAATTGTGCCGCATAAGGCCTAACTGCCTATTGTGCGGGTGCAGATAGCTGGCTAGTGCTGGCAGACGTAGCTGCGCTTATTAACAGTGACGAAAAGCGAAAAGAGAGCTTGCGTTCGAAGATATAATATAGAAAAAGATAGTTTTTTAGCAGCGAGGTATGTGGCATCCCGCCTCGAAGATGGAAGTGAGGCAGGAAATACCCACTAAAAACCCCGGCCCCTTCGTCATGCGCCCAAAGGTGGTGTCGAGGGTCCTATTAGTATATACCAAGACATCACCGATGCGGCCTGGTCATGACAGGCCCCAACTGGCTCCCCCCATTCCCTAAAGGGGGGAGACTCCCCCCTGGGAGTCATGGGAGTGGTCCGAAGAGTGACCCCAACTCGCCTGATCTTAACCGCTGTTAGAGTCTAAGGTGGAGCGCGCTCACCCAACAAAAACCGATTCACTCTCGCCATGAAAATCTAAGGACTATATCTCTCAGGGAACACGGACTCCGGCAAAGAGTTCCATAGCTTAGCCGTTCGCACTATGAATGTAGAGGCAAAGCGCTTTGTACGAGTTTTTGGAACCTGGACCATAATAGTAATGGATAGTACGCTGAAGTGGCAGTGGGCTGGTCATGTCTGCCATAGAACCGATAATTGGTGGAGTAGACGAGTCTTGGAGGACTGACCCTCTCAATATGTAAATTGTGCCGCATAAGGCCTAACTGCCTATTGTGCGGGTGCAGATAGCTGGCTAGTGCTGGGATACGTAGCTGCGCTTATTACCAGTGACGTAAAAAGAGCTTGCGTTCGAAGATATAATATAGAAAAAGATAGTTTTTTAGCAGCGGGGTATGTGGAACTCATCCCGCCTCGAAGATGGAAGTAAGGCAGGAAATACCCACTAAAAACCCCGGCCCCTTCGTCATGCGCCCAAAGGTGGTGTCGAGGGTCCTGTTAGTATATACCAAGACATCACCGATGCGGCCTGGTCATGACAGGCCCCAACTGGCTCCCCCCATTCCCTAAAGGGGGGAGACTCCCCCCTGGGAGTCATGGGAGTGGTCTGAAGAGTGACCCCAACTCGCCTGATCTTAACCGCTGTTAGAGTCTAAGGTGGAGCGCGCTCACCCAACAAAAACCGATTCACTCTCGCCTTGAAAATCTAAGGACTATATCTCTCAGGGAACACGGACTCCGGCAAAGAGTTCCATAGCTTAGCCGTTCGCACTATGAATGTAGAGGCAAAGCGCTTTGTACGAGTTTTTGGAACCTGGACCATAATAGTAATGGATAGTACGCTGAAGTGGCAGTGGGCTGGTCATGTCTGCCATAGAACCGATAATTGGTGGAGTAGACGAGTCTTGGAGGACTGACTCTCTCAATATGTAAATTGTGCCGCATAAGGCCTAACTGCCTATTGTACGGGTGCAGATAGCTGGCTAGTGCTGGGATACGTAGCTGCGCTTATTACCAGTGACGTAAAAGAGAGTTTGAGATCGAAGATATAATATAGAGACAAAGATCCATCTAGCCCCAAACTAAGCCGAAGCTTGTACTATGGGTACTAGACAGCTGATAAATGTACTTAGGGATTTAAGTAATAAATAAATCCAAGACATGCCACGTTCATGGTAAGCGAGTTCTGGAGTGGAGACCGCGTCTCGGCAAGCGTAGTATAGGACGCCCTCAGGCAAGGTGGAGTGACGATTTGCGCAGGACGGCTGGCAAGTGCTGGATGCGAGAGGCCCGGGACCGATCGAAGTGGCGAGCATTGGGAGAGGTCTATGTCCAGCAGTGGACTGATGTGGGCTGATGATGATGATGATGCCACGTTGAGCCACACATCTGTCAGTTCCAAAACAGATAAATATTCTTAATCTTTTAAAAAACAAGATAGAATAAGAAAAATATAAAGCTCAATAGGAGCGAGCTGTGTGATTTTTAAAATTCAATATTACACACCATACCATTTAAATTACTTCACTGCAGAACCTTATTATTTTAACATAGTATCCAAAAGATAATTTAACACACGCTTTTTGGAGTGATTCGTACATAAAGTGAAATTGGAGAGCGCATCGAAGTAATCATTTCACCCGTACCGGAGCGGTAATGTGTCCTGCAGAATTTATTAGGCAATCATTCGTTAAAAATTGTACTCGTTAACAGAAGGGAACTGCAGAAATATCATTCGCATTATAAAATGTCATTTTCCCAACTTTATTGTGAGATTATCTTCTAGGTAATGGAGTGTTAAAACAATTTTTTCATATGATTCAATATAAATTGGTAATTGAGCTGGTAACTGTTGGGATAAACGAGTAGTGGATAACGCTTCTCAGTTAACGTAGTACGGCGCTACCCGTGTCCCTGCAACCTTTTTTTTATAGTAGCTCGACATAATGAATTCCCTACGCCTGATGGAAGGCGAAAGAGAAGCCCAAGTCACTGTGACAACGGGCAAGTAACTGGTCAGTTACTTGTCAGTTGCCACCGCCATGCCGGCCCAACCCCAATCCCCCACGAGCTCCGGAAACCCAACTCACCGGCAGGAACACGACCCGGAGGTCATTTGGCTGCGGTATTCTAGAGGATGGAGGTCCTTCCTCGGACGGGTAGCTCAATTCGAGCGAAGATTCGCTATGCCCTACCTCTCTTAAACTCAACTCAATTTGCTGCCCACTGGCGACACAGGGGGGTTTATAGTGGGTATGCCCTCCCATTTTGGAAGGTGTGAGTCCCACACACCATGCCGCCTCCTCCCGGTGACGGCATGAAGGTGCCTAATGCATTCCCCTCTAAAAAAAAAAAACAAACAAAAAAAAAGTGTTGAACGCCCCCAAGCAAGGTGGTGTTACGATTTGTGCAAGATGGCTGGCTACAGCTGGATGCGAGAAGCCCAGGTTCTAGCAAAGTTTATTAAACAGAGTGACCCGATTAACAATAATATGGCTTCGAGTCGTGTAATATATATAACAGCCTTAACGTCTATTACAGACGATTCACACAGTGCCTCGGAGGCAACTCTTCTCATGGCTTATGAGACCGATGCGGGATCGGCACACCCTCCCGCAGAACCGGCAGGGAAAGCTTGCACCCGGCATGTTGATGCTATTACCACCTTGGTGGCGCCTCTCCCTCCTGTCGGCCAGTACCCTGAACCATGTCTCATCGCATACCTTTCGACCCTCCGCAACACGCCCACGCCACTCGGGACGTCCGTCAGCAACCCTTTCCCAGTTTCGGTAATCGATGCCAAACGCAATCATGTCCCGCTTGGCACAGTCTTTAAAGCGAAGCAAAGGCCTCCCAACTTCCCTTTTGGCGTTCGCAACTTCACCCAGAAGAACACGACGCGGGAGACGAGAAGGTTCCATCCTGTGCACATGCCCTAGCCAGCGCAGGCGCCTCTGCTTAAGAAGCGCGGTTAAACTAGGCAGCTGTGCTATTTCAAGAACCCTCTCATTGGTGACTCTGTCTTGCCATGTCATGCCCAAAATTCTCCGTAGACAGCGCATATAGAAAGCGTTAAGTCGACGCTCCTGCTTTGCATATGATGTCCAGGTATCGGCTCCGTACAAGAGTATACTCAAGATGCATGCCTGAAAGACGATCATCTTGGTCTTAATAGTCAGGTGTTTATTGTGCCATACTCTTGAATTAAGCCTCCCGAACATGGTCGCTGCTTTACCGATACGGGTGTCGATCTCTGCGTTTAACGAGTGATTACTCGATACGGTTGACCCTAGATAACAAAACTTATCCACTTCCTGGAGCAGTGCGCCATCTAGTGAAATTGTTGGTGAAGTCACAACGCCCTGGGACATAACAACTGTCTTTCTTTCATTTATGGACATGGCGAAAAGATTGCAAGCCCGAGAAAACCTGTCAATCATAAGCTGGAGCTCGCAGGCAGAGTTGGCTACAAAAGCCGCGTCATCGGCGAAAAGAAGGCTATCGACGAAAAGGTCCTCACGATTCTTTTTGGATTTCAGGAGAGAGATGTTAAACAACCTTCCGTCCGCTCTTGTATGAAGATGAACGCCGTGTTTGTCATCACCAAAAGCTGTTCGTAGAATAATCGAAAAGTACACTCCAAACAGTGTCGGAGCCAGAACGCAGCCTTGACGGACACCTCTCTTCACATCAAATGGCTCAGAAGTACCGCCATCAAGCACCACCGCGCCCCGCATGCCCTCGTGGAACGACTTGACGATACTCAAAAGCTGCGGCGGACACCCAATGCATTCGAGTGCGGAGTACAGACCCTCCCTACTGACAGAATCGAAGGCCTTGTTTAGGTCTACAAATGCCATGAACAATGGTGACCTCTGCTCTCTACACTTCTCCTGTAATTGGCGAAGTGTGAAGATCATATCCACCGTGGATCGTTGGGGGCGAAAACCACACTGTGCCTCAGGATAAACGCGATCCGCAAGATTTTGGAGTCTAGATAAGACGACACGACCAAAGAGCTTGCCGACAATGCTCAAAAGAGAAATGCCACGGTAGTTGTTACAGTCGCCGCGGTCACCTTTCCCTTTGTATAGGGTCACAATATTAGCATCCCGCATATCCTGAGGCACAGCCCCCGCCCGCCAACATTTGCACAGTAGACTATATAAGATGGGCCTCACACACTCCAACTTAATAATTTCGGCCTGGGTGTCGTCGCCTCCGGGACTTTTACCGAGCTTGAGCTGCTCGACAGCCTTGATGAAATCCTCCATAGAAGGTACATCGTCTAACTCGATCCATGGAGCCAGTTTGGGCATGCACTGCACAGCTTCCGGCTGCAGATCCACTGGATTCGAGTAAAGACCAGCATAATGTTCGACCCAACGCTCGAGCTGCTTCTTGCTATCAGTGATAACCACGCCATTCGCATCCTTGAGAGGGGCTATCATCTTAACGATAGGGCCCAGCGCCTGTTTAATTCCTGCGTACACACCGCTGATATTCCCTGTATCCGCGCACCCTTGAATATTGCGACATAGATCCGACCAGTATAAGTTAGAACAATGGCGCGAGCTACGCTGCAACGCAGCCTTTGCCATGCTCAATTCCTTACCCGATTCTGGACTTGGATTCAAGCGGTGCTTAAGAGCAGCTCCTCGTTTAGAGTCCAACAAAGGTTGCAGGGTTCCAACATGTTTTGCAAACCAGTCCTGAGATTTGGTTTCCCGAAGACCGAAAACCTCTCTCGCCCCGTCAGTAAGCAGCTGTTTGAGGTTTTGCCACTCGACTTCTATGGGAGTATTATCATCCCAGTCGGCAACCAAAGCGCGTGCCATTTCCTCAAACCTTAGTACCTTTGCGTTATCCCTAGCATTATGGATGTTTATTCTTTTTTTGCCTGGGGTTCGCAAAGAGTGGATCTTCTTTTGAGTTATGGCAACACGAGCCACCACTAGGGAGTGGTCGGTATCGCAATCGGCGCTATGATAGGTACGCGTGTGCAGTGTATCACGAAGGTCCCTTCTTCTAGTCAGTACTAGGTCCAGCTGATGCCAGTGACCGGAGCGCGGGTGTTTCCAGGAGACCTGATGAGCCAACTTGCCTTTGAAATACGTATTAGTTACGCACAGAAGATGTTCCGAACAAAGTTCAAGTAGGCGTTGCCCATTTTCATTCAGACTGCCTACACCGTAGCAACCGAGACATTCTGGCCAAGCAGAGTAGTTCTGTCCAACCCGTGCATTAAAGTCGCCAAGAATAAAAAGGCGATCACTTCTCGAAATGCCCCTGATGGTCTCGGACAATTCGGAATAGAAATGATCCTTCAACTCATCAGACGATATTAGTGTCGGTGCATATGCGGATATTAGTGAGACATAACCACAGCCACTGTTGAGCCGTAAGACCATTATGCGCTCCGAAATGCCACGAGGAGTCTCAATGGCGGACAATAAGTCTTTCCTAACCGCAAAACCAACACCGTGTCGCCTCGCTTCAGTGGAATCCTTCCCCTTCCAGAAAAAGGTATACGAAGCTTCGCGCAGAGAGCCCCCATCAGGCAATCTGGTCTCTTGTAAAGCACAAATTGCGATGTTAAGCCTGTTTAATTCCGCATCGATCACAGCAGTCTTACGCAGTTCTTGTGCGCAGTCTGAACCTCCACAGGTGTCCGGGAGGCCTGTCCTCATTGTCCGGACATTCCATGTAGCAATGCGCATGGGTAAGCGGGGCATTTTCTTTGAGTACTGCTTTTTCCTTGTGCTAGGTGTGGTCGATAACGACACCAGCCATCCAGCCAAAAAAGTCGGTGCTCCCTACACCCAAAAGGAGCAAACCAGTGCCGAGGCGGAACGGTACCTTACTGTCCGGGGGCTGCCCGGATCAAAGCGGGCGGTAACCGAACAATGGGCCTACAATGGACACTCCCACTGTCAAAAGTGACCCCTAGCGCCCTCACTTACGCCTATCTGTGCGGACTTATCACTGGTAAACTGTCACTTTCCGTGTTGTTGTCCACGCAGTAAATCTGTCGTGGGTGGAGTGACCTCTCCACAGACACTGCACCGCCTGGGACGGAGTTAAGGAGGCACAGATTTGCCCAAGACCTGTGTCACCCTCTCGACCTCGCTGACTAATTCCACAGGAAGGGCAAGCCAATACGTGTGGAGCCAGGTTGGCTGCAGGAGCCTGCCACATGTTCAGGTTGGACCCTACTCGTGCCTAACGACGGCCCCATGCCGGGTTTGATTTCGGAGTATTCCTTCTCCTAGACGAATTGCAGACCAATGCTAACGAGGCCCGTCTCCCCGAAACTGAAAAACGTGTAATAGGAACGGATGTATTTGCTCTATGCGACTGTGTATCTCCTTCCATTTTTTAACTAATTTTGATTTAGTTTAAATACCCCTTTCAATACGGGAAGTAATACTTTATTCCGTCACCGCACGGTATACCTATGAATAGCATTTACGAAATAAAAACAAAAAAACAATAAGTAGGTACTTTTCGTCCCTTAAACAAAACTTTTAATTCATTGCTTCGAATTTGCAAATAAACAACTAATATTTGCAACGAAACTAAAGTGTTTATCCGTGTACTTTTTAACGAAACCATTCGCCCATCTTATTTGAAGATCCCAATTGTGTTTTAATGTTTCAAATGTAACCAAACGTCCGTATTACCATATTAATTTTACGCCGAAGGGAATCTTCAAGCGGGCGCATTAAAGTATTAACGGGAATTAAGAGAAAAAAAAACTTTCTCCTTCTCCGACCGCTCGCGATCCTTAATTTTTCCTACATTTCGATTTAAAAACTCGCCAACAATTTACATGATGAATATCAAATGAATTGCTATCCGCAAATAAACTGGGGAACGCTTTTAAGAATCTTCCAGATAGTGATGTGAAACGGACCGGTACCCGGAAATTGTTCGTGGAAATTATTACCGGTATTGTTTCGCAATAAAAGCTCTTTGGAAGAACGGCGAAATGGCTGTTTCCAAGCGTTTTGATTTACTTTTCTTAGTATTTTTATACCTCATTTTATCAAAGAGTGTTAACTAACCATTATAAATAGCTATCATTCCATTGATACAAAGGCCTACAGAGTTTACAAGCTTATCGGGAAGGGGCAAATTGTCAAATCGTTTTTAGTCATAAAATGGTGAAATAGAACTGCAATATGAACATGCATAACGAATTATATTCTACAAACCAATAAAGCAATAGCAACTGGCAATGCGCAATGGGACGATTTGGTTTCTTGTGCGTTGCCGACAGTGACTTGGGCTTCTGTTTCAATTTTCATACCGTCGCATCAACTTTTGAAGACAAAAATGGTATAGGTAAATACCGTTTTACTGAAACACCTATCTGGACATACAATGGAGTAGAAAAATTGTTGGGGGGAAAGTTGAACCGAGCACTTAAAATCATCAGTACAAATGAAAATTATTAATACCTTCTTGCTTCTACCGAAAAGAACCGGTAAAAATCAGATAAAATAATCGCTTCACATCACTATTCGAAGAAATCTAAAAATTTATTTAAGTTATATCTCGTATTTATTCTAAGTACCCCCCGTACTTTGGGCTTTTTAGATTCGACAAAGAAATTGCATTAACAGAAAAATACGTAAAAAAGTTTGCAGACACGATAATTTTGATGGTTTCACTCAGATTGTTGACTAATGGTTTTCGAAGACCATAGCTTTATACGGATAACAAGTAATTTGTCTAGTCCGGCAGCTCATACCTTTAGAACTGTAATGTATGATCCCTGAGGTAAGGAGGGTTCTGTCCTGGAGGATAAGTGAATGAAGCGTGTGCGTACTGGACTATGGATAATCTCTACCAGGCAACTGACAGTGGTGTATCGGTTGCTAGGTTTTGGTCGGGACATGTGTGATCTTGTTTAGAGTTAGGTTCATTGACACGAAAAGAAGAAGAAGCGGTTTATTCCGGACTGAGGTGCCGAATACAGTATTGTTCTACGCTTAATAACTTCTTATTTTAATAGTAGGTACTACCTACATTACAAGAACCAAGAGTCATGGTTTCGATTCCCACGCAGGACCGACATTCTGTGATGAACATTTAATTTGTTGTCTGTATCTTGTTTGAATGTTTGTTATCTATTCATCCGCCCAACTGGCGAAGGACCTTCAACCTATAGAATACTGCAGCCAAGTGACCTCCGGGTCGTGTTTCTGTCGGTGAGTAGGGTATCCGGAGCTCTAGGGTGCGTGCTACATCGGCAGCCGGGTTACGGTTGGGCATGGCTACAGCAACTGACAGGTAACTGAGTACTTACTTGCCCATTGTCACAGCGATTTCGGCTTCTCTTTATCTTTCCATCAGGCGTAGGGATCACTCTTAATAGAAATCTCTTGCCCTGATGAAAGCCTTTACATACTTACCTTCACACATGTTTTGTCATTATGAGTGTTCTACAATGTTAATAAAGTATATAGATATTTGTATAATAAAGTATATAAGATATATACACATATAAATTTATATATGTGTATATATATGTGTATATATATGTATATATATTATTGTATATACTTATTTTATATGTATTATTATATTAATTGCTTATATGTGTATATATATCCATGTATGTATACGTATTTATAGCACATTTTAATAAGTAGTATATTTAGCATATTAGTTTATTGATTATAAATTAGGTATTATCTTTTACAGTGTTTCTTTTTACACTCACCGCACACACATTTGCTCTCTGCATGATCCAAAGGTTAACTGGTAGAGAATGCTCCTAGCATTAAGTTCGCCTTTTGTACCATTTTGTGCAATAAAGTTTTAAATAAATAAATAAGAGGAGCTCGGTGGCGCCGCGGTATTGTTCGCTTAACAATGATCGCAACGTTGTGCAAACATTGGCGGTCAATCCGATGATGGGTGACCAAAATTTGACACCGATTTCCTCCGTGCTTCGGAAGGCACGTTAAGCTGTTGGTCCCGGGTGCTATCTTTACCAACTCAGATAGCAGTCGTCACATCATATCAGAGATTATGATAACTCTGACGCCCAACTGGGAATGGGTATAGCTTACCCTAAGTGTTGCGGAGGTCTGATGGCAGTCGCTCTGTGTAAAAGCTTAGCCCTCGCCAAATCTCTCAGTTTGGGAAGCCGACCCTGAGACAATCGGGAAAAAGGCTAGGATGATGATGTATAATAAAGTATATCTTGTTGTTCAAATAGGGCCCATGACGCAAATTGAAATCCGCACGTACCTCGACCACAAAATTTACAACAGTCTCTGCACTTTCCGGGAATATATTTCATACAAAGTCACGACAGTTTTATGACAAGTGCCTTATAGCTTATCGATGTTACATTTTTGTATTGCAAATAAAATATGTTTTACAACCGTATTTCACGGCTTGTAGGGACGGGCCAGGTGAATGAATCGTTCGGATAAATCACGACAATTCGGATACAAACTATGGAGACTGGATTCGCTCGTCTTTTCCTTGTAGACTGAAGATTATCCGTGCGGTTTCCAGTGGAACCCCTTTTTTCCTTTTTTTCTAGAGGGAATGCATTAGACAATGTCATGCCACCTCGTGGGACTCACACCTCCCGAAAATGGGAGGGCATACCCACTATACCCCCTGTGTGGCCAGTGGGGAGCAAGTTGCAGGGACAAGGGTAACGCCGAAACATACGGCCGCATCCCTGCTTACTCTTGGCAGCCGCAGATGGCAAGCGTCCGGCACTCCTGGTCCGGGGAGGGCGAATACCCCTACCCCCGGCTCCGGGGAGCAATAGGGTGCTCCCCGGGCGGACCTCGGGCAACGGTGGTGGTTGCTTGCCCTTGGCGCCTTATGAAATTTGTCTATGGCAGTGACCTTCTTTAACAAGACGTTCGTTATTCATAATAGCACAGCATAAAGGCCTTGCGAAAGATAAGCCCAAGTTACTGTGACAACGGGCAGGTAACTGGCCAGTCACTTGCTAGCTGGCACTGCCATGTCGACCTGTGAGCTGCTTCTTCACGCGCCGTTTAAAGAAAGGAGGAAACACAATATGTATTGGCAATGAGTTCCACATTTTATTGCACAAAATACATCTGTTCAGTAAGAGTTTCATTCGAGTTTGATTTGGATCAACAGAATGTAGTAGTTGGATCTTCTACACTACTATGAAACTCGAACTACTAACGATAATTTTATATACCGATTGCCACATAATCATTCGAATAAATCGAATGTAATGGTGCATAACTGTTGCCTATCTCTATTTGAAATCATACTCT
This sequence comes from Conogethes punctiferalis, assembly GCA_031163375.1. Classification (NCBI taxonomy): domain Eukaryota; kingdom Metazoa; phylum Arthropoda; class Insecta; order Lepidoptera; family Crambidae; genus Conogethes; species Conogethes punctiferalis. The sequence goes on from CM062085.1 coordinate 18,333,993, forward strand.
TTGTAAATGTTTTGTTGTTGTAATGTATACGTACATGGTAATAGGTGAAGTATATTATTCATTTTCTTCTTTTATTTTCATTAACTAGCTTTTGCCCGCGACTTCGTCCGCGTGTTTAGATTTTTACATTCAAAAGTTTTTTCCCAATAACTCCCGGTCCCGTTGGAATTTTGCAACAGAGCGTTGCAAGTAAGCTTTACGTTCATTAAGGTTCCTTGCATGCCAAATTTCAATCATCTATATCTTACGCTATTTAGATTTTTTCATACAAAAGGTTTTCCCGCTAACTCCTGTTCCCGTGGGAAGTTTGCAATATCCTATTGCAAATGAAGTTCACTAAGGTACCTGCATGCCTAATTTCAAGCGTCTAACTTAAGCGGTTCAGATTTTTCATACAAAAGGATTTTCCCGATAATAGGATATGCGAATATGGATGACTTTTTTTTATGAATTAAAAAGATAAAAGTTCTCACCTTTTATCTTTTAGATACATAAATATCGAAGAATTTTTAAACTATCTTTTGTATTAACCCATTAGCTGTCAGCAAACGAAAGTGCACGGTGCTGTAAACCAACTGCAGTGCACAGGGCAGTCAATGTGTTAAGCGTGTTATAAAGCGGTAAAGTTATTGCTTAGACAGAGAGATCCGACGTGGCGGATGACGTCACGTACCGTGCGCCCCATACAAACTCCATAGAAAAATCTGTTTTCGTGAGAGAGATGGATATAATAACTTTCAACGACTGTATCTCGCCCATTTTTCAGCCGATTTTGATTTTGTTTTCACTATTATATAGTATATTTTTATCTATTTTATGATAAATTAGTAAATACATAAAACTATTTTTCATGCATATTCTCGTTCCCGTGGGAATTTCGGGACTTCCTTTCTTAGTCCACCTCTACGGTACCTAAGCTTCCCTTCTAAATTTCAAGTGCCTAAGTTTAGCCGTTTAGGCTGTGTGTTGATATGTCATTCAGTGAGTTTCTTTTCTCCTTTTATATATTAAGATTTTATTTGACCGGTAACGCCATTTATTGAGAGGAATTTGTAGTTTTGGGCTATTTTTTTTTTCCTATTTTATCACGTAAAGTGTTGATTTTAAAATTTGAAATTTTATCCCCTTGGGAGCAGAAATTATCAAAACCCTTTCTACGTTATAGTAACTTTATGTATGCGGAGTCTCAGCCCGAACGGTTTAAAATTGACAAAGTTTTATACAAACTTTCATCACCTATTTTTATCCCCTCGGGGGTTGAAATGATCAAAACCCTTTTTTAACGGATGCCTACGTCATAATAGCTTTATACATGCCAAGTCTTAGCCCAATCAGCTTAAAATTGACAAAGTTTTGTACAAACTTTCATCCCCTATTTTAACCCCTTGGACCCCCAATGATGAAATAATCAAAACCCTTTTTAGCGGAATCTTACATCATAGTAACTTTATACATGCAAAGTCTTAGCCCAATCGGCTCAAAATTGACAAAGTTTCATCCCCTATTTTATCCCCTTGGGGTAGAAATGATCAAAACCCTTTTTAGCGGATGCCTACGTCAAAGTAGCTTTACACATGCAAAGTCTTAGCCCAATCGGCTCAAAATTGACAAAGTTTTATACAAACTTTCATCCCCTATTTTATCCCCTTGGGGGTGGAATTGATCAAAATCCTTTCTTAGCGGACGCCTACGTCATTACATCTACCTGTATGCCAAATTTCAGCCCGATCGGTGCAGTAGTTTGGGCTGTGCGTTGATAGATCACTATGTCAGTCAGTCAGTCAGTCAGTCAGTCACCTTTGAGTTTTATATATTTAGATAGAAGACTAGCTTTTGCCCGCGACTTCGTCCGCGTGTTTAGATTTTGACATTCAAAAGTTTTTTTTCCAATAACTCCCGGTCCCGTTGGAATTTTGCAATATCGCGTTGCAGGCAATCTTAACGTTCATTAAGGTACCTTGCATGCCAAATTTCAATCATCTATCTTAACGCGATTTAGATTTTTCATACAAAAGGTTTTCCCGCTAACTCCTGATCCCGTGGGAAGTTTGCAATATCCTGTTGCAACTGAAAATCACTAAGGTAATCACTACCTGCAACCCTAATTTCAAGATTTTCCCGCTAATAGGAAATGTGGATGACTTTTTTTTATGAATTTAAAAGATCAAAGATCTCATCTTTTATCTTTTCGTAGATCGTAGAATTTTTAAACTATCTTTTCTATTAAGCGTGATATAAAGCGTAAAAATTATTGCTTAGACAGAGAGATTCGACGTGGCGGATGACGTCACGTACCGTGCGCGCCATACAAACTCCATAGAAAAATCTGTTTTCGTGAGAGAGACGGATATATTAACTTTCAACGACTGTCTCTCGCCCATTTTTCAGCCAATTGTGATTTTGTTTTCACTGTTCATAGTATATTATTTTTATCTATTTTACGATAAATACATGTAACTATTTCTCATGCATGTCCCTATTCTCGTTCCCGTGGGAATTTCGGGAATTCTTTTCTTAGTGCACATCTACGGTACCTAAGCTACGTCCCTTCTAAATTTCAAGTGTAAGGTAACGCCATTTATTGAGAGGAATTAGTAGTTTTGGGCTATTTTATTTCTCGGCCTTTCTTTTCCTATTTTGTCACATAAAGGGTCGATATAAAATTTTGAAATTTTATCCCTTTTCTGAGTGGAATTTATCAAAACCCTTTCTTGGCAATATCTACCACGTCATGGTATAGCTTTGTGACATATAGGGTTGATTTAAAATTTTTGACATTTTATCCCTTTCGGAGTGGAATTTATCAAAACCCTTTCTTAGCAATATCTACCACGTCATGGTATAGCTTTGTGAATGCAAAGTCTCAGCCCGAACGGTTTAAACTTTTATCCCCTATTTTATCCCCTTGGGGCTCGAAATGATCAAAATTCTTTTAAGCGGATGCTTAAACGTCATAGCACGTCGTAGCTTTATACATGCCAAGTCTTAAAATTGACAAAAGTTTTATACAAACTTTCATCCCCTATTTTATCCCCTTGGGGGTAGAAATGATCAAACCCCTTTTTTAGCGGATACCTACGTCATAGTAGCTTTACACATGCAAAGTCTTAGCCCAATCGGCTTAAAATTGTCAAAATTTTATACTAACTTTCATCCCCTATTTTATCCCCTTGGGGGTGGAATTGATCAAAATCCTTTCTTAGCGGACGCCTACGTCATTACATCTACCTGTATGCCAAATTTCAGCCCAATCGGTCCAGTAGTTTGGGCTGTGCGTTGATAGATCACTATGTCAGTCAGTCAGTCAGTCAGTCAGTCACCTTTGAGTTTTATATATTTAGATTAAGTATAGTTTTCAACAAAATGTTATTAAAAAAGTGTAAAACCTCAGACACTTATTTTTATTACAAGTGAAAATTTTCGTGCATTGCTAAGATATTGTTTTTTATTTTCTTTTATTTTTATGAATTAAAAAGTCTTTAGTGATTAATTACCCACGATCCAGCCTAGCCTTTTTACATCAGGTTTTATTTCACCCTTATCAAAATTAGCTAAAACACACGAACACTGATGATGGAGTTCAAAATTAATAATCACGGTGTAATTGAAATACTTTTTTGGTTATGCCCCAATTCTTCGTTAGAGGAAATTTCTTTTTATTTCTCCTTTTCAGTTCAATCTGCTATTTTAACGGTCTTATGCGAAGATACAATACCAGTTACGAATAATTTTCGGGATAAAATTGCTTTGGTATGGTATTTTATTTGTTAACTGTATTAGATGTAAATAAATAAATAAATAAATAAATAAATTATTTATAAATTGGCATGCATTGTTATGCACTAAATAAACGATTTTTTTCTTTCTTTCTTTCTTTCTAGATAGATAAATACACTTTATTGCATACCAAAAATTTACTTAGAAATAGAGAAATTATACTTGTAGTACTATTTTGGTGGTCTCATTATTATTATTATTAATAGTAGATGCTACGACGATATCAATTTGTCCTCTTTATTTACAACCTTATCTAAAGTTTGGTCCAATGGTAGTGAACGATGCCTCTTAACCGGTTTGTAAGTATTTTTTCAGTTGTCTAGAACCCATACTACAACAAGCTTCGACTTAGCTTGGGTCTAGGTGTTGTCCTGTGTCCCAGCGTGACATGTCTAGAGTTATTTGTTTGTTTCCAGGAAGTGTTAAAAATAAGCCCTGTAAACACAGTAGTATCTGCTCTGGCACTGAAATTCCCTTTGTGCAAACTGACAGCGATCGCCAAGGGCGATGCCAAAACAGAACTGATGTCAGCGCTTGGAATGGATAAGGAGAAAAAGGTTGATTTATTTATTTACACCTACAGCGACTTAGGCTTCTCTTTCGCTTTCCAACAGGCGTGGGTAAAAAAGCGCAAGCCCATCTATCTACATCTATACTTATAATAAATCTGTAGAGAAGTCAATTCTGTACATGAATTTTTTTTTTTCAAAATAACTATCAGGGGGTGATTAGTGATCGATACTGATGCCAAAAATGTAATTAGTAAAATTTTTGTCTGTCTGTATGTTCGTTATAGAAACCAATACTACTTAACAGATTTTAACGAAACTTGGTACAATTATTCTTCATACTCCTGGGCTGGTCATAGTATACTTTTGATCACGCTACAACCAATAGGAGCAAAGCAGTGAAGGGAAGTGTGGGGAAAACGGGAGAAATTTTTATCTGCATGTTTGATCGCGCATCACGCAAGAACTACTGCATGGATTTGAATGCGGTTATCACCAATGTATTGCTAGAGGTCTAACTAAGGCACTGGGTATAGGTATAGATAGGTATTTTATGGAAGTTCGTTATTTTTGAAACCCGATATCCACGCGTGGGACGCCGCCGGCACAGCTAGTTAAATAATCTAAATCTACTTTCCGAACACGGCGGTAGCTTCTTTTAATTTGCTTTTATTCACATTCTTACTTTACTTTTTATATTTTTACATTATTTTTTACTTGACGATTCATAAGTGCTTATTTTAAGTCTATGTGAATAAAGGTATTTTGACTTTGACTTTGAATAAAAATTAAAACTACCGACTATTGTTTCTCGATTCCTCTTCAGATTAACTGCTTCAAAGAGTTAAGATATCAGCTGCACATTTGCGTGAGCAGCGTGTCCGATCTGATGATGCACAACAGGATATACCTGAACGACAGTCTTGAGGCGGACGCTGCCTTCACGAACAACTCCTTCGACGAATACGGAGTGAGGATCGGCAGGGTCGGCTTCAGATACCCAAAGGCGGCTGCTAAATTCATGAACCGATTTGTAAGTATATTATAGGCTTCTTGTTCTTCTTTAGGCGTAGCTAAATACCACAGGCCGACGACGGGCAGCAGCGTCACCGGAGCAAGAAGCTACGCCCTGCGATCGCTTACCCGCCTGCCCAGCGTGGCGATTATGGGTATATCCTCCAGATGTTTGCTCTAAGTGGCGAACAACTGCAGAGGCCTATGTCTGCAATAGGCTGATGATGATGTACTTCTTTATCTACTTCTATCTTCTCAGTGCATGGGAGCGAGAGGAGCCTATCATCTTTTCGCTCCGAGCGACCCTCACCTGCCTGTGTTGTATCATGCCGAATAACAAATGAATCTCTGGCAAACGAATGGTGTAGGCATAACCTTCATAATTGAAGGCGTAGCTAAATACTACGTACAAACCGTTGACGGGTAGCAGTATCACCGGAGCAAGGAGCTAAACCCTGCTATCGCCAACATCCAGATCGTCTGCCCAGCACTGTAGCTAAGAGTAGTCTTTAGATATTTGCCCAAAGTGGCGAACACCTGGAGAGGTCTATGTCCAGCAGTGGACTGCAATAGGCTGATGATGATGATGATGATCTATCTAATCATCGTCCGATCCCGAATCGCAACCAACAGGCATTTCGCCATGTGTAATGTACCATCGCTTGAGAAGCTGAAATATCTTTGGAATTGCTATTCTGTATCCGTCACTTAACTGCATCGAAAGTTAATCTTTCAGGTGGCGACAGAAACGCTCAATCGTGTATCTACGTTGATAGACGATGATGACATCGACAATAATACTAGTATGGTAATATTGAACGGCTTATATTTTAAGGTACTCTAGCAAAAATGCTTATTGGATATTTTTTTATAGTAGCTCGACATGATGGCTTCCCTACTAAGTGGCGAGCATTGGGAGAGGCCTATGTACAGCAGTGGACTAATGTGGGCTGATGATGATGATGATGTTAATGTACCAAAATGTCTGTACTGTGCGATGATCGAGCCTGCGACCATTTTTTCAGAGACTGATCGTCAAACTCTCTTCTAAAAGATAAAAAAAGCTTCGCTGGAATTGAGCCGCCCGACCGGGCAAGGACTTCCACTCTATAGAATACCGCAGCCAAATTACCTCCGGGTCGTGTTTCTGGCGGTAAGTAGGGTTTTCGGACCCCGTGGGGGGTTGACAGTGTTGGACCGGAATGGCGGTGGCAACTGACAAGTAACTGACCAGTTACTTGCCCATAGTCACAGTGACTTGGGCTTCTCTTTCGCTTTCCATCGCCATTATGTCGAGCTACTATTAAAAAAAACTTCCTATTTCAATGTTCTTTTACTTTTCAGTCCCATTGGGAATACCCATTTGATATACGGTTCACAGACTACAATACGTTTCGTGATGAAAATAACACAGTTTCAAACATACCAATGATGGTCAAAGTAGGAAATTTTCATTATGCTGATGAAGTTAACTATGACGTTAAGGTCAGTCCTAAAGTAAAAATATTATATGTAGCTATGTACAATCTTCTAAATATCATCATCATCATCAGCCTATTGCAGTTCACTGCTGGACATAGGCCTCTCCAGTTGTTCGCCATTTAGGGCAAACTTCTGGAGGATATACCCATAATCGCCACGCTGGCAGGCGGGTTGGCGGTCGCAGGGCGTAGCTTCTCGCTCCGGTGACGCTGCTGCCCGTCATCGGTCTGTGGTATTTAGCTACGCCTTTCTATGGTGATGGTTTTACCAGCCACCAATAATAGCCACCAGTCGGTTTGCCAGAGCCTCGTTTTTTGTTCGGCAGGATGCACCACGGGCAGGTGAGGATGGCTTTGAGCGAAAAGGTAATAGGTCGCTCTCTTACATCCCACGTCGTCGAGTAAGTACTTCTTATGCGGTCGATATTCAAGGAGCCTAATTAAATAAATAAATAAATAACCCAAGACATGCCACGCTGGGCCACACAGCGCTATCTAGCCCCAAACTAAGCCAATGCTTGTACTATGGGTACTAGACAACTGATAAACTTACTTAGATACATTTTTTTTTTGTAAATAAATACATTATTATACATAGAAAACACCCAGAATTAAGTGAGGAGGAATTAAGTGAGCAGAAGAAATATCAAGAAAGAAGCTATTTGAAATGTCACTCACAAATACGATAAACACATTGATAAAAGAAAACGCACACATAAAGTAATCACAATCAACAAAACAAAAATATAAAAAAAGGAAGTTATGTCGATGCCCAGACCCAGGGTTGTGACACCCAACATAAATTGAATCCACAATTTTGATTCTTGTGGTGTCTCAACGTTGCCATAGCGACGGTTTTTGTTATGTGTCATTGTAAATAAATACACCTATAATATGAAGACGGTTTTCATTCTATTTAGTAAATAAATACATATCAATTGGCGACGATGGCCACGAACGATGCACAAAAGCTTAAGCGCGTGCGAGAAGCCCTTCGAGGGTATATTACAAGACTCCAAAGTTCAATCAACACAAGAACTGAAATCACCAACGAAGAAATCAAATTACGAATTGACAGCTTGAACGAAAATTTACGAAAATTTCAAGAAATACAATCTACCATCGAATCCGAAACTGCAGACACTACTTTACAAGATGAAATAAATTACAGATTTGAATTTGAGGATGTGACAACGCACCTAAAGGTACAACTACTCCAACTCTTAAGATTAGAACCTGGCCACCAAAATGTACCAACAGTAAACAATAGCAATACTCAGAATTCTCAACCCAAGATACAATTACAACCCCTACAGGATAAGGAATCTTTCAAAAATTTTATAAGGCGATTCGAATTACATATACTACTGAACAATTACTCGGACAACCCTCGCATGAAGGTATATATTTTATTATCTTCATTGACTCCTGAATTACATGAAAAATTATATGATTTATGTGCACCTGATAATCCTCTGGACATGACATTTCTGGAACTAACCCAAATTTTGGAAGAATACTTAGATCCGAAACCTAGCATCTGGGTTCAACAACACAGATTCATATCTAGACTGCAGCATCAGAACGAAACTGTTAATACATATGCGTCAGAACTTAAGAAGTTAACCTGTAACTGCAACTTCAATTGTCCAAACTGTAATAAATCAATCGCTGACATGTACTTATGCTTACAGTTTATAAGAGGGTTAAAAGACGATGAAATAAGAACCAAGATATTACAAGAAAAATCATGTGCATTCTCGGACATACAAAAAATAGCGACAACCATGGAAATGAGTAAATCTGAAAATCTACACATTTCAAAAATGTCTTCCTGGGCTGAACCAGTACATAAGGTAACTCCACCTAGATTTGAAAGTCAGCAACGAAGTACGCCTTCAACTAGTCGACAAATACAGCATCCAAGAACAGTTGCTGACCTGCGTGGTAAATGCTACAGGTGTGGAAAGAATGATCATAAGGCAGATAAATGTGGCAGCATTAACAACACCTGCCACCACTGTAAACGCAAAGGTCACCTTGCAAGAGTTTGTCTACAATATAGACGTAAGCAAAATACTCACCAAATTGAAGAAGATGCGATCTGTAGCGATGAGAGTCTGTGTGATATCAATCTCATAAAGTCAGACATTCCAGAAAAATACATGATATCTATTGAAATTGAAAATAAACGAGTTTCATTAGAGTTTGACACAGGAGCAGCTCTAACATCAATGTCATTGAAACAATTCAAAGATCTTGGAATTCAGAAAAAGCTTTTCAAAACTGATATAAAGATGAGAACATATACGGGAGAAATTATCAAACCTGCCGGTGTCGCATATGTAAAATACGCCTACAAAAGACAACAATGTTACAATAAACTGTACGTAATCAATAAGAATGTTGACCCTATTTTTGGGCGAAGCTGGATAAAAGACCTACAACTTGAACTTGCAGACATAAGACACATACACATTGAATCACACCCCAAACTGGACGAACTTCTGGAACAGTATTCTACAACTGTATTTGCTGAAGGCCTAGGTAAAATACCTAATTATCAAGCCCATCTGAATTTACGTCCAGATACACATCCTATTTTTGTTAAACCCAGAAGAGTACCCTATGCTCTTAAAGCTAAGGTTGATGAGGAGATTGAAAGACTATGCACACAAGGTGTTATTACAAAGGTTGACCACTCAGAATGGGGGACTCCTATAGTACCCATCGTAAAACCTAACGGCAGTATCCGCTTATGCGCCGATTACAAGGTTACGTTGAATAAAGTGATTGAAGACGAGCAGTACCCCATCCCAATCATTGAGGACATATTTTCGGAAATGAATGGCGGTGAGTTATTTTGTACTCTTGACATTAGTCAGGCCTATTTACACATGGTTATGGACGATGATAGTGCCCTCTTACAGACACTAAGTACTCACAAGGGCACATACAGGGTAAACAGACTCATGTTCGGAGTGAAAGTAGCACCAAATTTATGGCAGAAATTCATGGATAGAACACTCCAATGTATCGAAGGTGTCAAATGCTTTTTTGATGACATAATCATCCAGGGGTCGACTGAGTGTCAATTACTACAACGCCTGAAAAAGGTACTTGATCGTCTCAAGGATAACAACCTACGGGTCAACAAGGACAAATGTCATTTCTTCGAAAGAAGCATCAAGTATTTAGGCCATACCATTGATAAATACGGCCTTCACAAGAATAAAGATAAAGTAAACGCCATAGCCAATGCAGAACCACCAAGAAATGTCACCGAACTACGAACCTTTTTAGGCATGGCAAATTTCTACAACAAATTTATTCCAAATTTAGCGTCAATTACGAGTCCTCTAAACGAACTACTAAAAACTGGAGTTGATTTTCAATGGACGAAGGAATGTGAAGAAAGTTTCAAGGCAATTAAAATGCATATCTTAAGTGACAGCGTTCTAGCACACTTTGACCCCAATAAACCTGTGATACTTGCAACAGATGCTTCACCGACTGGCTTGGGCGCAGTTCTGTCTCACAGGCTACCGAATGGTTCTGAAAGACCAATTGCATTTGCCTCCAGAACTCTGTCTAAAAGTGAGAAAAATTACAGCCAAATCGACAAAGAGGCTACAGCTATCTACTGGGGCTTAAAGAAATTTTTTCATTACTGCTACGGAAGAAAATTTGAAAGAAAGAAAGAAAGAAAGAAAAGACGTTTATTCAGTGACTTACATAGAATAATACAATAAAATTTCAAACACAATATAGTGTCACCGAAAGGGACAAAATGCTCAGCATAAATGTCGCGGCGACAAAAGACGCCGTGACGCTGGTCTTCCGCACATGTCCCGATGAAGGAGACGCAACTGCGCGCAGCGACATCACAATTACAAAAATACTAAGTATGAAAATGAAATTAACAGTATAAATTGGTATATGTATAAATATACTATATGCGACTATGGGTATCGGCTTAATAAATAAAGTTTCAGGTAAAGTAGAGGGTAGAACATTGATAAGTGGAATAGTATCACTACATAAAAGCTGATAATTAATTGTGAATATAGGTAAGTAACGTTATGTATACATAAATTGTTTATTTGTGTACAGGTACATAAGTTAATTATTAATAAAAGCCATTTATAGACACTTTTGCAAATCTAGAAGGTACTTTTTATATCTGTATCTGAAGGAAGATAACGTAGGGCTATTTCTTAAAGGTGGTGGAATATTGTTCCAACATTTGGTGGCAGCGTAACGAAAGCTACCACGAAATGCGGCTGTATTGTGGCTGGGGCAAGCAAGTCGGGAAGCGAATCTGATATGGCGTTGGGAAAAACAAATTTTGTCAAAGAGATATCGTGGAGACTTTTGTAAGACTATTCCGAAAAGTAGGCATGCGAAGTGAAGTGATCGGCGAGATTGCATGTTCAAGAGGTTGCCCTGGTTGAGGAACGGAGTTACATGAGACCTATGAGGAATGAAGAAACAAAATCGTGCACAAGAATTTTGAACGCGTTGAATGAGCTTTTTGGTGTAACCGAACAGACACTCACCCGTTACGGTATCTGCATAATTAAGTTTACTTAGAATTAAAGAGTCACAGAGTTTCACCCTAACGTCAGGATCTAAGTACGCACGCACACGGTATAAAATCTTAAGTCTGTAAAAGCAATTTTTTACTGTTTCTAAGATATGATTGTTAAACTTAAGTTGATTGTCCATAAGAACTCCAAGATTCCGAGCTTCAATGACTTTTTCAATAGCTGTACCATTAATTTTTACTGAAGGGCCAAATGAGTTAATTTTGTTTTCTTGGACTTTGGAACCTAACACAAGATACTTGGACTTATTAGGATTAAGTACCAAGCAATTCTTAGATGCCCATGCATTTATACGCTCAAGATCTTCATTTATATTGCAAACTGCCATCGATGTGTTGTAAGGTTTAAAGGAAAGATAAATTTGGAGATCATCCGCATACATATGATAATTACAGTTTTGTATACAAGTTGTGATATCTGCACTGTACAATATAAACAAAATGGGCCCCAAAATTGAACCTTGCGGTACACCACGCTCGATTGTGACAAATTCCGAGGAATGTTTGACACCCAGTTCATTAACAGTTTCAACGCGCTGCAGCCGATTAGTTAGGTAACTGGTAAACCACTTTAATGAGGTATTGTCGAAACCGTAGAATGCTAATTTAGATAAAAGAAGATTATGATTGATAGCATCAAATGCCCGGGAAAAGTCAAGTAGAACTAAGATAGATCCATGTCCAGTATCTTGACCAGATAAGATATCATCGATAACATCCAGTAAAGCTGTGGCAGTGCTGCGGCCGCGACGGAAACCGGACTGTTTTTGTGGAAGAATGTTATTTTGATCCAAATACTCAATAAGCTGAAGGCATACCACTTTTTCTAAGATTTTGGATAAATAAGGAAGAATACTGATGGGCCTTAAATCTTTTAAATCAGCGGGGCTATTATTTTTCGGGATAGGTTTAACTAAAGCTTGTTTCCAGACGTCAGGGAAAATGCCAGATCGGATAGATTTATTGATAATTGCAGTAATTAGATTGAGAGTTCGTGGCAGCGTTAGCAAAATCATGTCACGCGTGATACCGTCAGTACCCTCCGCATTAGAGGTAATACTCAACATTATTTTTGAAACATAAGTTTCATCTACAGTATGAAGACAGAACGATGCGGACCCGAAGCGATGGTATTCAAAATATGTGAGGTCAGAGAAAGAAACAGTTTTGCTGCCCGGGACATCTAGAAAGTGATTGTTGATGGCATCTGGATTGCTGATATCTGGATTGATGAATTTATTTTAGTTACTGATCATAAGCCCCTCACAGCAATTTTCCACCCACACAAGACTTTGCCGACAATGAGTACTATGCGCCTGTTTCACTACGCCCATTTTCTTTCTGGATTTGATTATTCCATTGAATACCGCTCATCACTGAACAATAGTAATGCTGATTTCTTATCCCGATTTCCGGTTGACAGGACTCCTGAAAATAAAATTGACAGAATCACTACTTACCAGACACAATTAATCAATACACTAAGTATAAGTCCAGAAATCATTAAAGAGGAAACGCGAAAGGATACAGAACTACAAACGGTAATTCAAGCCTTGCTAGCTGGCCGACCACTGAAACAATTTGGCTATAAAGATCATGAATTCACAGTTCAAGATAATTGCTTATTTAGAGGAACAAGAATTGTAATACCACAAACCCTACGAATTTCTGCATTAGATGAATTACACGCTGGACATATAGGAATTGTAAAAATGAAACTTTTGGCTCGAAGTTTCATATACTGGAAGAATATCGATCAGGACATAGAAGACAAAGTTAACGCGTGCCGAACCTGTCGAATGCAACAAAACGAACCTACAAAAGCACCACTACACCATTGGGAAATTCCTGCTAGTCCTTGGCAAAGGATTCATATTGATTTTGCAGGTCCAATAGCGGGCTATCAACTGTTCATAGTCGTGGACGCATTCTCCAAATGGGTAGAAGTCTTGCCAACGAAATCGACTACAAGTGCTTGGTGCATTACTAAGTTAAAAGATATTTTCGCTACATTTGGAATTCCCCATGTACTGGTGTCGGATAATGGACGTCAGTTTACGTCCACAGAATTTGAGACGTACCTCAAACAATCGGGTATCATTCACAAGACCAGCGCTCCTTATCATCCGGCTACAAATGGACAAGCAGAAAGGTTCGTTCAAACAATTAAAAAAATCACTGAGACGGATTGCAGAGAATTCAGGAAACATTAGTGAAAAAGTAAGATCAGTTATCACCCAAATTCGACAGACCCCGAACAACGCCGGCCAGACTCCATATCAACTAATGTTCAACAGAGATATACGGACAAAGTTACACACGATTTTTCAAAAGAATGTACATTTCCACTCTTCACAAACCCCCGAAGCGCCGGTGAAAAAGACATTCGTCACTGGCGAAAAGGTGCAGGTGCGGACTTATAGTGACCCTTCCCAAAAGTGGGGATTCGGGAAGGTGATCCGGCGTCTGGGAAGTGTACACTACGAGGTAACTACAGAAGGGGGGAAGACCTTGCGGCGCCACATTGACCAAATGCTTCCAGCCGGGAGAGTAGCCCTAAGGGACCCGACTAGGGAATTCACGGCGGAGGACTGTGGTGTCTCAACGTTGCCATAGCGACGGTTTTTGTTATGTGTCATTGTAAATAAATACACCTATAATATGAAGACGGTTTTCATTCTATTTAGTAAATAAATACATATCAATTCTTTAATTTTCTTTTTCCAGTTATTGAAACTCCCTTTTATCTCCGGTTTGTCAATCCTATTCGTAAGGCCTGGCCAAAGGAATGGTTTACCAGCTCTGCTGGAAAAGCTATCATCAGACCCTACCTTAATTGGGAAGCTAAGAAAAAAAATGGCTGATACCTACGTCAAGTTCTATGTACCTAGAATGAAGATTAAGACATACGTGGATTGGACAGATTTCTTAAGATTGGTAAATATGATTAAGAGAGGTAGGGCATAGCGAATCTTCGCTCGTATTGAGCTGCCCGTCCGGGGAAGGACCTCCACCCTATAGAATACCGCAGCCAAATGACTTCGGGTTCGTGTTTCTGCTGGTGAGTAAGTTCTCCGGAGTTCGTGGGGGGTTAGAGTTGGGCCGGCATGCCAGTGGCAACTGACAGGTAACTAATGAAGTTCTACTAACCAGTTACTTGCCAGTTGTCACAGTGACTTGGGCTTCTCTTTGGCTTTCCATCAGGAGTAGGGAAGCCATTATGTCGAGCTATTATAAAAAAAATCTCAAATGGTAGTTTATCTGTATACTCCGCAAAATAATTAAGTAAACATTCCGCAATCTAACTTCCGCTTTTATTTACATTTCCAGATCGGAATAAACAAGATACTCGATACAGACAGTAGACCACTAGATGGAATATTGAAAAATGGCACATCCAGCGAAATACCAGTTCACTTGAGCAAAGCTAAACAGAAAGTGTTCTTCGATCTCGACGAGCTGGGTTTGACTCGCCACCTGCCGAGTGCTGCCTTGGGTCAGTCTGTTGAGCTCTACATTTCATTCCGAAATAAATAATAAATAAATAAATAAATAACCCAAGACATTCCTCGCTGGGCCACACATCGCCACCTAGCCCCAAACTAAGCCGAAGCTTGTACTATGGGTACTAGACAACTGATAAACTTACTTACATACTTTATTTTGTAAATAAATACATATTATACATAGAAAACACCCAGACCAAAACAAACAGACATGTTCATGCACACAAATGTTTGTACTGTTCGGGGATCGAACCCACAACCCTTGGCTCAGAAGGCAGAGGGCACTACCATTTGGTACCGCCACCGAGCCTGTCGAAATGACTGTATCGATGGCTTAATTGATAGCGACCCCTGCCTTCTGAACTAAGGGTCGTGAGTTCGATTCCCACCCGGGACAAACCTTCGTGTGATAAACATTTTGACAGGCTCGGTGGCTCATATGGTAGTGCCCTCTGCCTTCTGATCCAAGGGTTGTTCCCCGCACAGTACAAACATTTGTGTGCATGAACATGTGTGTTTGTATTGGTCTGGGTGTTTACTATGTATGATGTATTTATTTACAAAAAAAAGGTATCTAAAAAAGTTTATCAGTTGTTTAATCTAGTACCCCTAGTACAAGCTTCGGCTTAGTTTGGGGCTAGATGGCGATATGTGGCCCAGCGTGGCATGTCTTGGGTTATTTATTTAAATGCGACTACGACTACGAACTTTCAAGAAACGAGCGTATTCATATTTAAAAGGCCGGCAGCGACCTTAAACTCGATTAGAGTTGTAAGTATCCAAGGGCATCGACACTGCCCTGCTTACCATCAGGCATCACACTAGTTCGTATGCCGCCTCTCGCATAAAAAAAATGCGCCGAATCACCTAGTATTCAGTAAGAAAAGCTGATGATGATGTTGATAAAAATGTTATTTTGCAGCCTACAACTTGGAAAGGGAGGCTATGGAGCTGCGACTCTCGTACGGCACCGTGGACTTTATACTAGATCAGCCATTTTACTTCGTGGTCAGTTGGAAGTCGGATGGGCAAGAATACGAGTTGTTCAACGGAGTATTCCGGAAGCCGGAGGCAATATTGTAAAAATAGCAAATTATTTAAAAAATAAACAGTAGATAATAATATCGCACTTTGTCCTGTTCTTGTTTTTTTTTTATTATTTATTACTTATAATAAATCTGTAGAGAGGTCAATTCTGTACTTGAAATATTTTTTCAAAATAACTATCAGGGTGTGATAAGTGATCGATACTGATGTCAAAAATGATATCAGTAAATTTTTTGTCTGTCTGTCCATCTGTCTGTCTGTCTGTTTGTTCGTCATAGAAACAAAAACTACTCAACGGATTTTAAAGAAACTTGATACAATTATTATTTCATACTCCTGGGCAGGTTATAGTATACTTTTCATCACGTTACAATCAATAGGAGCAGAGCAGTGAAGGAAAGTGTTGGGAAAACGTTAGAAATTTTTATGTGTATGTTAATTGAAATCGCATCACGCGAAAACTACTACATGGAATTGAATGCGGTTTTCATCAATGTATTGCTAGAGGTCTAACTTAAAAGGTAGGCACCATTTTATGGAAGTCCGTTTTTTTAGAAACCGGCACAGCTAGTTATGAAATAAAAGTTTGCTTAATTTAAATTAATCGTTATCTTTTGGCAACTTTGGACTTGGATATTAAAAAACTAACAGGTAACAAAAATGTATTCATTTTGTTTCTTTTTCTATTAATCTTAAGTGGCCAGAAACATTTATTTTTAAAATACCAAGTACTTTTACATACA